>SNQJ01S0184459.1:0-18860 GCA_010110895.2 Picea sitchensis
GTCCTCTATTTAATCTGCGCAGATGAACAACTCTGGAGAAGTGCAGAGGTGTATTCCTGGTGGTCTAGTGAAACCTTAAGGGAAATATGGTAAGCCTGAAAGGACTACATGCACCTCAGAGACAGAGCTAGTGAGTTTCACCTTAACCATTTAATTTTGCAAATAAAAAATTTCCTCCTCTCCCACTCACTTAGGGAATTCTACCAAAATAAAATAAACTATATCAAATGAGTGCACAATAGGAAAGGGTATGCAAATAAATATTTTGGGCCTATGGACACTTGTTGGCAGGGGAGCAAGGTCTATGATGTCAGGGTGACTCCATTGGGGCTATGGACGCTCACTGGCAGTGGAGAAACACCGTAGCAAATGAATAAGGGTAACTAAAAGGCCCAGTTCCAGTGAATTCTTTACTATACTCTTGTCAAAGGGGACGTGAGTCAAGGTTAGAAGAAACAAAGGTTGAATAAAGGTTTCAAACCCCGTAGGCAGGCCCTGATGTATCAACCGTGGAATTTCAAATGCAAGGGTAAAAGGGGATCTGATTAAAAACCAGTTAAGTTCTTCACCAGCTTTGGCATCAGTTGAGCCCAAGGGAGGAAACAGATTCTAGTTTCACCCAGTCAAGTCTCCATTTGTTGAGCACTCAACACACCCTAAAAATCCCATGTCAATTTTTCACTTTTTGGGTACCACTTGATCTTTGCACTATCTGATTCGAGTTCCTTTTGAGAAATCCTTTGTGTTTTCTTGTTCTCTTGAATGTTATTTTCTATTCAGGTTTATTTTAATTTATGAAACCCCATGAATTAAAAAGGATTAACACTTAAATAAAGAATCAATAGCCAAAACACTTCACCCGACGCACTAAAAATTTGGAATCAGAAATAATTCAAATATTGAAAAGAACCACTTGAGAGACCTTAGTCGTAGAGTGTCTATATTCATCGTTATTGGCGAAAGGAAGTTTTTGTTTTATGATAAACATCACATAAGGATATCGTCAATAGCCGATCTTCTTCAACATCGATAAACGACAAGGGGAATAGGCGTTAACAAAGACAGAAACGATATTGTCGATAGTTGATACCCTATACGCTTATCAGAATCAAGGAAAATTGAAAAGGATCACAACGAACATTCTGACCATGCTAAAGAGTTTTCCCTATCATCGATCCCTGAAGCGTTTCGACATCGGGAGTTTTCGAGGAAGCCAAATCCGAAGAAAAACACATGATAGGTTTATTGTCGATCACTAATCCCCAATGAATTGTTTGCCATCGACTAACCCAGGTTTGTTTTAAAACACACAACTTGAAGAAAGTCCTGACTTTGATTTATACACGTGAATTAGGGTACTGGTCTTCAACGCCACATGTCTTTTCTAGATTAGATAATCATATGGTCTAGTTTCTACCCCAAGTCATTCTTGGTTCCCTAGGTCCAGGTCAAACGTCTGATTTATCCTTACCATGACAACATTGTACGATGAGATTGATCGGTGTCGTATATTTTGTGAGGGACATCGACGAAAATGTTTTTAGTGCATTATCAATCCCTGATCCACCCACTGAGAAAGCGACACGATAGGACGTTTTAGTGTTAGATATGATTAGATTTTGAGAATTTAAGGGGACAATTAATACCAAATCTCTCATTAGTGGATACCTCATGCATCAATCAAAATAGCCATTTAAAATCCCCGATAGACCACATCACCCTTCGCGGATCTGCCGTCAACCCACGATGAATTTAAGTTGCAGAGATTCAACGACAGATTTGTTTAAAATTCACTCGTCACCCGAATCGAATGGCCAATGTGACACAATAAGTTATTCTCTGGTTTAAATTATCTTGAACCATTGTAAATGAAATCATTATGCATGCAAAGAAATTTGGAGCATCCAAATAAGCAAGACGAGAAATTCGAAAGTTGCAGAGATCCCGTGAGTATCAAATAACCAGGTTCAACAAGATTCACAGGTATGTACCCAAGTCTCTGGATTTTACATGGTTTCATTTCATATATTTTTATTTGGTTTTGTTCTTTACACGGTGTTTGAAGGATTATTTCAATTTAAGGAATGATGCCACCAAGAAAGCCAACCACTAGACAATCGTCGAGGGCACCGAATCTTAAAGAACTAGAGGTAGGAGAAGGCCCTTCTCCAGGGGCCGCAAAAATAATTATAATTTACTCTAAGGCCAGAACCAGTCATTAAGACATCTACAAAGAAGGATTTCATTCAACCTCCCACCTTTGGAGACACAGAGGCAAGCACAGGGACCAAGGAAACACTCCCACAATGGGGAGAACTCTTCAAAAAGATCAACTTGGAGGAATTCTCGAAATATATCCCGTACAGTGACCCAGATGTTATAAATATCGATGACGAGGTGTTTCCAAATATTCGATGGTCATACCTACACATGGTAGCAAGAAAAACCCCTTTGTTTCCCTGTGTCGAAATCCTGAAGTGGCTCATTGACCACACAGAAACACAAAAATGTTTGATCAACGACGACAATGGTGGATGTGTCAGAGTGTTCCTTTCGGTGGAGGTCCAGAAGTATTACAAGCTTAGAGACCCTGAGGAGCGACTAAACACAGATTTCATTGTAAAATTATACGAGTGCCACGACACCAACTGGGTGATGGCCTCATGGTGGAGAGAAGATAATAAATACACAAACCAGAGTATCGGCTGGTACTAGACGACCAACTTAAGGGAGCCATACATATACCTAATGGCTCTCATCTTCCGATTATATGGGGAGAAGGATTGCTCTAGATTTTCTGAGGCATGGATGCCTCTAGCTTACACAATGGCCATCTTTGGGAGCATTTTCAACTGGGGATCCATCATCTCTAAGAAAGTGAGCATTTGCATACAATAGGCTCAGACGCCAAAGGAAGGAGAGACACCAACTTTCTACATGGCTTCATATTTACTTGATGTCATGTGTTCCAGAAAACATTTTGCAAGCATGAACCTGAGCTGGCATGTCACAGAGCTCATGTTCCATGTATATTTCATCATCCTATGGGATAATAGGTACAAGAAATCCTATTCCCTCATTTGCGATGAATTCATCGCACGTATTTATTTCATTCTTTTCAAGAAAGAATGCCCAAGACTATCAGTCGCGGCCAAAAAGATGATATAAAAGGTAGGACACTGGTACTTGGACGAGTGAGACACATACATCAGGGTGTTCGGGGCCACCGGAGCACATATTCTACCAGCGTATGTTCCTGATCAGCTTGTAGTGGGAGAGATATGTTACCAAACCGTCCTGTAAGGCTACAATGCCACCCTGGTCAAGGATTAAAAAAAGGCGTTTATACCCTATGGATTCCATGTAGGTTTCTACATGGTGAAGGAAACCACTCAAGCCAAGAAAGAAGGGTTGAGCCAATTGGAGTTCATATCCCAGACTGACTGATTTCGCAAGCACAACCCAAAGGGTCTGGTCTTGAAACATGTGTCGCAAGTGTCGTCCTGCTAGCCATATGCCCACGACAAATTTGAAGATTAAATATTCATAGAAAATGCCCAAGACTGGGACGAGGTGGTGGCAAGGATGACTGACCCCAAAATGACCAGGTTCAGAGCCATGAGCCTGGATGAACAAACAACAACCATAGAGAAATCGTCTCAAGAGGGCCTCAGATATAGAGGAAATGATAACAGCTGAAGTAGCAGAGGTTCCCTTGGTAGTGGCCAAAGCAGCAGAGGTTCCCTTGGTAGCGGTCGAAGTAGCAGTGATTCCCCCGGTAGCCCCAGTGCAAGACAAAGGTTTTCATATGACACAAGATGTGTGGGAAAGGGGGTTACTCATGATAAAACAGGCGCAATGGATAATTGATCAGCTGTGAGACAACCCAAACCTCATAAGAATGATAAGGTCCCCTCCTGATAACCTAGATGGAAGCCAAATGGGCCCAAGCAGCCCTGAATTAATATACATTGATGAAATCGTCGGGTTAGATGAACCTGAATTCACAACTCCATCGGCCGGATCACCAGTGGGTGTTTCATCTCAGCTGGAGATAATCGAAACATCAGGGAGAGAAAGTGCACCAAATATTCTCAGCAAATTAATAAACATCTATGATTATGAAGAAAGCCCAGAGGTATCCCTGGTGACCCTTGTACAAATCATCGAGGAAAAGGAGCTAGGGAAGGCATCCTCTCCAGCTCATGATGCTCAAATTCGCCTCCCAAAGAATGAACAAGAGGTCGAAAGTGTCTTAGACACTAAGTTTCTCGATGCACCGAAGACCCAAGCGAATGGTCTGAGGGTCAAGCCGGTTTTGGGGGAGAAAAAGGAAGAAGCTACACAGTGGGAAATTGATGTCTCAACGGTCGACGATCAAGTAAGTACCGAGACTACCCCTAATGCCTCAATTTCAATCAGTATTCAAATTCTCGATGAGAAACATACAGAAGTCGGACCTTTGGGACGCATAGAGGAAGTTCAAGAACCCAGCCTTGAACAAATATATACCATCGAGAGCCTAGGAAATATGCTCACTTGGGGAGATCATCAAATCCCTGAACCCGTGGACGAAGTAGCCGACATACATGCTGTTATCTCCTCAAATAAATCAATTAAGATTTTGCATTTTCGGTGATAGGATGTCTTTTAAACAGGTATTTTTTAAATTTTTTAAAGCTCATTTCTCAAAGCTTTACACATGTAATAAAGTTTAAATAAACGTTTGTTTACTTTTTATTTGATCTAATTCAAATCTCAGGTTTCAGTGGCTTAGGTGAACATTTTGATTGTTCATTAGCCACCAAAATCCTTAGCTTTCGGAAGCTTAAAAAAAGGAATCTGGGGCCATTTTAGCCGCTGAAATCGCAGAAGTGGGGAAAGAGCCAGCACATCCTATCACACGTTTCAACCATCAGGTTCAATGTTTTATGATTGCAATAAGCCATCGAAAAGACTGGAGAATGAACCGTTCACGACCGGAAGCTGATCTCTCTGTGATATAAGCGAATCTTTCCAAATCATTATATCATTAAGCCATGTGCTTACGTACCCTCCATTTATTACAGTTATCCACCATGACTGTTGCAAATCATCAAGTGTTCTGTCGCATCCCTTGTAATCAGTGTCACATTCTAAATCTCACCTCAATTTTCTCATTTCTATCACAACCGATCCGAATTTCGCTAAATCTATGTGGTGTAACTCTCCCCCGAAATCTGCTCCTTCGATCACAAGTGTGCAAAAACATTGTGGCAAATGAAGAAAGGAACGTCAATCCTGAGGAAAGATCTCAACAACATCAGTTACCTAGAATCAAACCCATAGGTATGTCAAATGTTCAAAGATGCAGGGTGTTACAATTTTTGCAAAAAATTACAGAGTTCTCATCAGCAGGTGGTAGAGGCCTTTGCCCTCAATTTCGATGGAAAGAAAGCAGTCATAGGCCAGGATGAATTCAAGATTTATGAAGCCCTCATAGTTGAAGTCACAGAGCTTCCCATGACTGGAGAGAAATGGTTTAAAACTACTGTTACTAAGAATGTTGAATTCAGGACTTATTTGAAACCAGAAAATAGGGGTTTGATATGGAAGAAAGATATTCATGTATCTTTCCTTGAAGAGAAATGGCATCATTTATTAAAATCCATAATGGTTTATATAACCTGTGAAGGGTGATACAACAGGGTGATGATTTACCATTTTAAACTTATAAATCATTTGACTCGTAGAAACCCACTCAATCTGCCCTATTTTCTCCACCGAAGTTTATCCAAGATGGCTCATCAAGTTACGGCCAAGCCTTATCAAGTTGCAGGTAGATTATCTCACCACATTCTGACCAAACTATTGGTTTGTGAGCTATTGCAAAGAAGAGGTAAAGAATGGAATTACTTCTTATTCTGGAATTATTTCCAGACTGAGGTTCAGCCAGAGGGAAAAAAGAGTCCTCATTCCAAGAAGTCTTCCACTCCCAGAAGTGGAAAGAGGAGGAGGAGAGCTATCTCTCCAGACCCAGTCAATCAACCGTCTCCTTCCTCTAAGCTTGGAAAAACTAAGAAGAAATTAAATTTCACAAGTGAAGAAGAAAAGGCCAAAGAATCCCCAGTGAACAAAAACATTATTAATCTTCCTTACACAGACTCGGAGGATGAAGAGCACCAGATTAAAACAGGGCATGAGGATTCAGATACCACAGGGTGTGAAAATTTTGTTTTTGTGGATATATACATAGCAAGTTATGAGAACCTTCCATCACCTACACCTCAAGAAGAAAAAGAACCACAAATTGCAGATGCTTCATCTAGCAAACGAGTGAAGTAGAGTAAATCAAAAGAAATCAAGAATCTTAAGAAGAAGTTAGCCAAGCAAGAAGTGCTAGAAAGGGTAATAAAAACTAGGTATGAAACTCTGTCAAAGAACTTTGCAGAAAGAAACTCATCTTTGGAAAGATTATCCCATGAAAGCATAAAGGAGAAGAAAAAGAAGGACAAGATTGTTAAAAACTACAAAATTTTATGGAGAGTAGCTCAAGGTTTGAAGAAAAAGGTCAGGGATTTGAGGAAACAAGCTATGTCTTCAAAACACCAGGCTCAAACACATGCTTCTCTTGAGACCCTTGCAGAGGTGGCAATTCAGTGCAATGAACCAGAGGTAGCCAGTAACCCTACAAATTTTGAGAAAGATGTAGAAGCCTAAAAAGATCTGTCCTAAGGCGTTTTTGAGCTAAGACAAGGGTATTTTTGAAATTTTGATAATCTCAAGTTTTGGTGGCTTAGGTGAACATATTGATTGTTCATTAGTCACCAAAAGAAGAAATTTTGATAGCTAATCAGCCTAAATCCTATCTACTCTAGCTACCGAAAACACTGGTAAGGAAGAAAGCTAATGTTTTTGCACAGGTCCAAGTTTTCCTTATTCAAAAGCCTCAAAAATGGTTCCAAACGATGGAATATAATTAATGACATCCTTATCAAGAGTTTGTTTTGGTTTTGGACATGCTCTATAAGACAGAAAGGTGAACAATGGTTAGCTATTTTCAAGGATATAAGACTGTTTGACTGTCAACAGGTGTCATGTTCGACTCCTCCTATATCACATGAGATCCAGTAGCCTCGGAAGGCTCACAACACCTGCCAAAGAATCTGAAGAACATAAAGATTAGTCAAGAATTTGAATTGACCTAGTTTATAGGATCTTTATCTACTTTCTTAGGCCAGTTATTGATTTTCTATTTTTGGCAAAATTTGATCCAGTAATCTAGGATCTAGAAACTGTTTGTAAAGGGCTATAAAGCCCAAAACATTTGATGAACAAAGGGTTCGATTTTGAGTTCTATAATCCACTGTTATTGTAAAAAGACACTTTCTTTAATATATTAAGCCTGCAAGCTTCTTTCATTTGTTATTGTCAGACTCTCCTTCATCTTTGCCCATGCCTATGAGTTGAAATCATTCTTTTGTCTATGTATAATGGTCCCATGGTAACTGTCATCTTACCTTTGATTGTTAAGAAAGAATCATAAGCATCCTTTGTTATTTTATTGGCCCATCATATATATTTCCTATGTATGTTCTAGTTAATTGATTGGTTTTCTTATCTATTTCATTTACAAACCTATATGATAATATCTATTGAAGGCCTTGTATTGCATGAATATAGCTAGACTATCTTGAAGATACAATCCAGTGATTTAAGATATTCATCTTGATCCAAAACCACACCCATTATTGAGAAAATAGTTACAAAAAGGTTAAGTTACCAGGCATCTTTGAGATACAGCCTAGGAGAGTTTCCTGGAGTGATAACAAATTGGTGTCGTTGCCAATGAATGGAGACTGAAGCTCATCTTCCTTGGGAGACGACAAGATCCAACTTTGATGATAGACAAAGTTTGGACACATTTTTGGTTGTAACCATCTATCTGGCGACTCCATTGGAACGAAGTGGCTCTGAGAAGGGCTCATACCATGGCAAACCAAGAAAGACCACTGGCAGCACCAGTTCCAGATCCTGAGAATATCATCAGAAGTGGAAAATATTTGCAAAGACAAACTTCTAGATCTGCAAGAGCATCTAATCCAGGTATTTCAAGAAACACTTCTTCTTTTGTATATAGAGAACCTCTTGTCGAATCCCCTTCTGCTGAAACTTCTAGTTCTCAGAAAATTGAGATTTTGTCAGAAAGATTGAAGGGTGATAAGCCTTCAATTTCCTCTGATGTTATAAATTCTATTTTTGAGCATGTTACTATATCCAATTTAAGAGAAGAAGTTTTAGAATCCCTCCAAGAAAATGACTCTTCCTCTTCTCTGAATTCTTCACCAACTAAGCCTATAGAGGGATTTTTCCATACTCATACTAGTCTGCCCATTCTTGAAGATATTTTACAAGATATTTCCTCTAAAGGTGAAGAAAAGGCCTTACTACTCGGTCAGTTTTATAGAGCATCTTATTTTTCACCTTATTCAGGAAACATTTTCCAGGGTAGTCATCCTACCACTAATTCTCCTTATTTCCTCAGTGAAGTAATACCACCATTGTCTATAGTGTCACCTATTCCATCTTAGCCATCATCTATAGAAGCTTCTTCCTTTGCATCAAGCCCCAAGATTGCCATGGTTGTCCCTTTGACAAAAATGGAACAAATCTTAGCAAATAGGTATGCCCCTCTTGTGTTGCCCAATCCCTTATCAGCCATGCCAACAGGAGATTATCAGAAATATTACTGGATATGGGGATTATACTGTTGAAGAACATATAGAATCTTTCTATGCTTATGCTGAGAACATTAACATTTCAGAGGAAGATGTTTGGACCAGAATTTTTGTGCAGAGCTTGGATGGCCAAGCCAAGAAGTGGTTCAAGGAACTGCCAGCAAATTCAGTGACAGGCATTGAGCAGTTAGACGAGGTGTTTTTGAAACACTGGGGAAAAATAAGAGATCTCTTGTATTATATTTCTGAATTTGGAAATCTAAGAAGAGAAAATGGGGAATCAGTCTCAGACTTCACCAAGAGATTTAATAAGATGTTCGGCAAGATTCCTACAGAGATCAAGCCAACTAATGCATTAGCAAAGATCACTTACTCTTATGCCTTTGATCCATAATTTTTCTTAATCCTTAGAGAAAGAAGATCATCCACACTTGCTTTAATGCAAGATGTTTCTCTTGAGGTTGAATATAACGTTATGGCATCTCAGAAACTTAAAGGAAAATTTGAGAGAAAGAAGTCGTCTGTTGATCCTCCTTCATCTTCAAATACCAAAATGGAAAAGATGGCCAAGATGTTGGATATCTTGACCTCGGAAATGTCAAAACAAAAAAATCAGAGTCAACAACTAGCGAGAAGTAAAGAGCCTAATGCTTATGCTCCCAGGAATCCCAATGCATTCCCTTATAGAAGGAACAACCAGCAGGTCCCTATCCTTCAGAGAGACAAGAATGCAACTGATGACCAAAGGATTAGGGCCCCCTTCCAAAATGCAATACTAGAAGAAGAACATGAGCTATCTCATGACGAAGTTGAAGAAGAAGATGACATAAATTTCTTTGGGGATGAAAATGATTCTTCCTTTTTGACACAAACAGATTATGAGGAGGCCCAGATGGACGAGAAGATTCATGAGACAAGAATTGAAGAATATTTTTATCAGACAGATGATCAGCCAGCTTACAATTTAAGATCCAAGACTGCTGCCCCAAAGCCTTTTCTCGCTGCTCCTGGGAAAAAGAAAGATGTTGTTGCCAAGCAACCTACTTCTCCTATAAAGCAGACCTCCACTCCTGCAAAACAGCATTAGAAGCAATTGCAGCCCCAAGCCAAAGAACAAGTCTCCCTCAGAGCTGCTCTTAATGAGGTAAAACCTTCCGATAGATTATCATACTCTTTTAATTTCGAATCAGAAATTCAGAAGGTAAAAATACCTATGCCATTGACTGAACTTATGAAGAATGACATATTCAAGTCTGCTATCCTGAAGTCCCTTCAACCAAAGACTCCTCAAGTTGTTGATTATGTAAACCTTCAAGATGACAAGCCCACAATGACTATAGGACCTATGGTAGAAGACCAATATGATTCTTGTCCACCCTTCTACATATCCCTAAATATCCATGACAAGATCCTTCAAAAATGCTTACTTGACTCGAGAGCGTCACACAATCTTATGCCTAAAGCAGTGATGGATGAACTTGAGCTTGATGTCACAAAACCTTATCATGATCTCTTCTCTTTCAACTCTAGAAAAGTTATATGCCTCAGCCTCATAAAATATCTTGTCATAAACCTTGCCTAGCTGCCAATGAGAAATAGGGTAATGGATGTTGTAGTGGCTGATATCCCACCCAAGTTCAGCCTCCTCTTGTCACGTTCATGGAGAAAAAGGATAGGGGGTACCTTGTAGATGGATCTTTCCTACACCATAGTCTTGGTGTTTGGAGGGGAGCTAAAGAGACTTTACAGAGAAAATCATCTTGCCTACATCATTAGTGATGGGAAAAATTCTGTAAATCATCCCATTTATGCTTTAGACACAGACTTTGGATCATGCAGTCTGCAAATAGATGATTCTCAGTTAGCTCATTTGCAGCTCACAAGGCCTACTTATCAGAAAATTGATGGAGAGAGTACTCCCATGTTGACCATGTTCTTTGATGGTGCCAATACCAAAGACTCAGCAGGTGCAGGTGTAGTTTTGATTTCTCCTTCAAAAGAGGCTATGCATTTGTCTTTTAAGCTTGATTTCAAAACTACTAACAATATAGCAGAGTATGAGGATTTTCTATTGGGATTAAATTTTTCCAAGGAGATGGGAATCAAAGGACTAAAAGTGTTTGGAGATGCGGATCTCATCATACAGCAAGTGAATAGTACCTTCCAAGCAAAACATGTCAGATTGAAAGCCTACAGGGATGAGGTATGGAAAATCAAGGACTCTTTTTCCATTTTTGACATTTCTTATGTACCCAGAGCTATGAATCATCTTGCTAATTCCCTTGTTGTCTCATCTAGTATGTTTATTCCTCCCATGCCTCCCAGACTGAATTATGAAATCCAAGTCAAATATAGACCATCCCTGCCTGATGATATCAAATATTAGAAAGTTTTTGAAGATGATGATGAGCTTAGTAGATTTCTCCATGTGGTAAATGAATTTTTTGATATGCATATTGACCAGAAAAATCAAAATGTGGAGGAATCCAAGAAGCCTAAGCTAAAAATAAAAATGGGGCAACATGATATCGTTTAGTTTCCCAACAATTATATACCTCGGGGTTTGGTGCCTCTTGAGAATAATTTTGATCAAAACGATGTCCCCTACAAACCTGATAAGAAGGAGAAAGATCCTGTTTTCCATGAGAACAATATAGGAAGCCAAAATCATCCTAAATCCATAAATCTGTCTGTTGAATTAACCGCTGATTAGAGGTCTGAATATTGCAGCATTATGAAGGAATTTACTGATGTTTTTTCCTGGAAATATAGTGATCTAAAAACCTATGATCCTAAGGTCATTCAACATAAGATTCCCCTCGAGAAAGACACCATCTCTTTCAAACAAAAATTGAGACCTATCATTCCTCTCCTATTTCCTGTAATTGAAAAAGAAATCAAAAATCTCCCTGATGCCAAAATTATAATCCCTTTAAGATACTCTAAATGGATTGCAAATCTAGTAATAGTGAGAAAGAAAAATGGTGAGATCGAGTTATGTGTTGATTTTAGAAACCTAAATAAATTCTCAAAGAAAGACAAAAATCCCCTACCCAAGATGGAACATTTTCTGCAAAGAATTTCAGGGGCCACTATCATGTCTTTCCTAGATGACTTCTCAGGCTATAACTAGATTTCTATACATCCTGATGACCAAGAAAAAACTGCCTTTACTACTCCCTGGGGTACCTTCATGTACGCCAAGATGCCATTCGGGCTAATGAATGTCGAGGCCACTTTTTAGAGGAACGTGGACATAGATTTCATGGGAGAAAAGGATAAGTTTTTCCTCATCTATCTTGATGATATCACAGTTTATTCTAGCAGTCATGAAGAGCATCAGAAGCATCTGAAAAGAGTATTTTTGAAATGCATACAGTTCGAGATTTTGTTGAACCCCAAAAAATCTCAATTTGTTCTCAAGAAGGGCAATATCCTAGGCCACGTCGTTTCAGCAGAAGGTGTGAAAATTGATCCAGCTCGGGTGGAAGCAATTCAGAAGTTATCCATACCAAGGTCAAAGAAGGATATCCAATCTCTACTCGGTAAGATCAATTTTGTCAGAAGATTTATTCCTAATTTCGCTAAGTTAGTGAAACACATAACCTCTATGCTAAACAAGAGATCCGAGATAAAGTGGATAGAAAATGAAAGAAGTTCATTTCAGAATATCAAACAGGCTATCATGGAATCCCCCACTCTAATCAATCCGAATTACACCAAGAACTTCTATATTTTCTCCTTCGCTTCCTATGACATAGTGGCAACAGTCTTGTTACAAAAAGATGATGAAAGTCTTGATCACCCGGTGGCCTTTTTCAGCAAAGCACTCAAAGATGTTGAACTAAGTTATGATCCTATAGAAAAACAAGCTTATGCTCTCATTAAGTCATTAAAATATTTCAGAATTTATATCCTCCATGCAAAGGTCGTCGCCTATGTTCCTTCAGCCTCTATGAAGGATGTCTTGACTCAGCGTGATATTGATGGAAAGAGAGCTAAATGGATCACAAAGCTGATTGAGTTTGACATAGAAGTGAAGCCCACTAAGCTGGTAAAAGGCCAAGGCCTTGCCAAGCTTCTAACAGAAGAGAACTGTGATCTTTTGGACATAAATTTCATTGGCGAAAGTTCAGCAAGTTTGCAGACAGGGGTAGCAATGGAAGGACAACATGGCAACTAACAGGTGGCTGAGAATTTATTTTCATGTGAGTGGTATTCAGGTATTATTCATTTTTTATAGAAGTTGGAGGTTTCTCCTGAACTTATCATGACTCAAGCTCAAGCCCTTAAGCTCAGAGCAATTAAATTTTGTATTAATAATAATATTTTGTATTGGAAAGATCCTATTGGTTTACTACTAAGATGTTTAGACAAAGAAGAGTCAACTGAAGTCATGCATCAGTTTCATTCAAGTATTTTTGGAGGCCATCAATACTGGAAGACCACAACTCACAACATTTTAAGGGCTGGGTATTATTGGCCTTTTATTTTTTCATATGTGTGCGTCTTTGTGAAATCTTGTGATAAGTGTCAAAGATTCACAGGAAAACAACAACTAAAATCTCTACCCCTGAGACCTATTGTAGTGAATGGTCCTTTTCAGTAGTGGGGTTTATATTTCATAGGCGAGATTAATCCTTCATCTAGTGGTCAGCATAAATGGATCTTGGTAGCCACTTACTATTTTAAAAAGTGTATAGAGGCAATCCCCACTAGAAATTCCACTCATCAGGTCGTCATGAAGTTTCTCTATGAGAACATCCTGAGCATATTCGGTTTCCCAAAAAGGCTAGTGACAGATAATGCAGCATCTTTCAAGGCTGATGCATTGGTTGACATGTGTAAGTCAATGGGAATTCAATTGGTACACTCTAATTCCTACTACCCTCAAGGTAATGGCCTTGCCGAATCATCCAATAAGAGTCTAATCATAATCATTAGAAATCTGTTGGAGGAGAATCAAAAGAGTTGGGATTCTAAACTAAAGTTTTCTCTTTGGGTAGACAGAATAACTAACAAGAAATTCATAGGAACTTCTCCCTTCAAACTGGTTTATGGCACTGATGCCATTTTCCCTATTCAACTAGTTTTACCAATGGCTAAGTTTTTTCAGTAGGAACAAACTAAATCAAATGATATGATAAGAAGAATGCTTGACTTGGTAGAATTGCAACAGGTCAGAGAACAGTTGGTGGATAAATCAGAGGCTCATCAAAAGAGGATAAAGGCAGAGAACAAATGGTGGATAACTGCAGGCTCATCAAAAGAGGATCAAGGAAAATTTTGACAGAAAAGGAAAGGTGGATGATTTTCAGGTTGGTGACTAGGTTTTGAAATGGGATGCCCTCAGACAAGATAAAGGCAAGCACGATAATTTTGACTCTCTGTGGACCGGTCCTTTCATGATAACTCAAGTACAACACAACAGCACCTTCATTCTGCAAATTCTGGAAGGTGAAGAAATGTTTGGTGGCCCAGTCAATGGGTGTTTTCTGAAACTCTATTTTATCTAAGGCTTCGAAGCCTTGTCATTGTAATTTTTAATTTTCATCTTTTGTTTTTACGAAATAACTCCATGCCCAATGGAAACACTAGTAGATAGGTTTAAATTTTTGTTTTTCAGGAAAGGCATTGGTTCTGTGGTTCTTGAAACCTCACAAGGAGGCTTTCATCCCCAATAGGAGCTAGTGTTATCTCCTCAAACAAATCAATTGAGATTTTTCATTTTAGGTGATAGGATGTCTTTTAAAAAGGTATTTTTAAAAAAATTTAAAGCTTATTTCTCAAAGCTTTACGCATGTAATAAAGTTTAAATAAACATTTGTTTAGTTTTTATTTGATCTAATTCAAATCTCAGGTTTCGGTGGCTTAGGAGAAAATTTCTATTGTTCATTAGCCATCGAAAGCCTTAGCTTTCAGAAGCTTAAACAAAGGAATCTGGGGCCATTTAAGCCGCTGAAATCGCAAAAGCAGGGAAAGAGCCACCATGTCCTATCACATGTTTCAACTGTCAGGTTCAATGTTTTATGATTGCAATAAGCCACCGAAAATACTGGAGAACGAACCATTCATGACCGGAAGCTGATCTCTCTATGATATAAGAGAATATTTCCAGATCATTATATCACTAAGCCATGTGCTTACATACCCTCCATTTATTACAGTTATCCACCATGACTATTGCAAATCATCAAGCGTTTCACCACATCCCTTGTAATCAGTGCTACATTCTAAATCTCACCTCAGTTTTCTCATTTCTGTCACAGCCGAGCAGACTTTCGCTAATTCTACATGGTGTAACTCTCCTCTTAAATATGCTCCTTTGATCACGGGTGTGAGAAAACATTGTGGAAAATGAAGAAAGGAACGTCAATCCTGAGGAAAGAGCTCAACGAAATCAGTTACCTAGAATCACACCCAGAGGTATGTCAAATGTTCAAAGATGCAGGGTGTTACAATTTTTGCAAAAAATTACAGAGTTCTCATTAGTAGGTGGCAGAGGCCTTTGCCCTCAATTTTGATGGAAAGAAAGTAGTCATAGGATGGAATGAATTTGAGATTGATGAAGCCCTCATAGCTGAAGTCACAGAGCTTCCCATGACTGGAGAGAAATGGTTTAAAACTATTGTTACTAAGAATGTTGAATTCAGGACTTATTTGAAACCAGAACACAAGGGTTTGATATGGAAGAAAGATATTCCTGTATCTTTCCTTGAAGAGAAATGGCACCAGTTAATAAAAGCCATAACGGTTTATATAACCTATGAAGGGCGATGCAAAAGGGTGATGATTTACCATTTTAAACTTATAAATCATTTGACTGGTAGAAACCCACTCAATCTACCCTATTTTCTCCACCGAAGTTTATCCAAGATGGCTCATCAAGTTAAGGCCAAGCCTAATCAAGTTGCAAGTAGATTATCCCACCATGGTCTGATCAAACTATTGGTTTGTGAGCTGTTGCAGAGAAGAGGTAAAGAATGGAATTACTTCTTATTCTGGAATGATTTCCAGACTGAGGTTTAGCGAGAGGACAAAAAGAGTCCTCATTCCAAGAAGTCTTCCACTCCCAGAAGTGGAAAGAGGAGGAAGAGAGCTATCTCTCCACCTCCAGTCAATCAACCCTCTCCTTCCTCTAAGCTTGGCAAAACTAAGAAGAAATTAAATTTCACAAGTGAAGAAGAAAAGGCCAAAGAATCCCCAGTGAACAAAAATATTCTTAATCTTCCTTACATAGACTCGGAGGATGAAGAGCACTAGATTAAAATAGGGCATGAGGATTCAGTTACCACAGGGTGTGAAAATTCTATTTTTTTGAATATATACACAACAAGTTATGAGAACCTTCCATCACCTACACCTCAAGAAGAACAAGAACCACAAATTGCAGATGCCTCATCTAGAAAACGAGTGAAGCAGAGTAAATCAAAAGAAATCAAGAAGCTTAAGAAAAAGTTAGTTGAGCATGAAGTGCTAGAAAGGGTAATAAAAACCAAGTATGAAACTCTATCAAATAACTTTGCAGAAAGAAACTCATGTTTGGAAAGATTATCCCATCAGAGCATAAAGGAGAAGAAAAAGAAGGACAAGATTGTTAAAAACTACAATAGTTTATGGAGAGTAGCTCAGGGTTTGAAGAAAAAGGTTAGGGCTTTGAGGAAACAAGCTATGTCTTCAAAACACCAGGCTCAGACACATGCTTCTCTTGAGACCCTTGCAGAGGTGGCAGTTCAGTGCAATGAACCAGAGGCAGCTAGTAACCCTACAAATTTTGAGCAAGATGCAGAAGCCTAAAAAGATCTGTCCTAAGGCGTTTTTGAGCTAAGACAAGGGTATTTTTGAAATTTTGATAATCTCAAGTTTCGGTGGCTTAGGCAAATATATCGATTGTTCAATAGTCACCGAAAGAAGAACTTTCGGTAACTAATTGGCTTGAATCCTATCTACTCTAGCTATCAAAAGCACTGATAAGGCAGAAAGCTAATGTTTTTGCACAGGTCCAAGTTTTCCTTGTTCAAAATCCTCAAAAATGGTTCCAATCGATGGAAGATAATTAATGACATCCTTAGCAAGAGTTTGTTTTGGTTTTGGAGATGCTCTATAAGACAAAAAAATGAACAACGGTCAGTTATTTTCAAGGATATAAGACTATTTGACTGTCAATAGGTGTCATGTTCGACTCCTCCTATATCACATGAGATCCAGCAGCCTCAGAAGGCTCACTACACCTGCCAAAGAATCTAAAGAACATAAATATTAGTCAAGAATTTGAATTGACCTAGTTTATAGCATCTGTATCTACTTTCTTGGGCCAGTTATTGATTTTCTATTTTTGGAAAAATTCGATCCAGTAATCTAGGATCTGGGAACTGTTTGTAAAGGGCTATAAATCCCGAAACATTTGATGAACAAAGGGTTCGATTTTGAGTTCTATAATCCACTGTTATTGTAAAAAGACACTTTCTTTAATATATTAAGCCTGCAAGCTTCTTTCATTTGTTATTGTCAGACTCTCCTTCATCTTCGTCCATGCCTATGAGTTGAAATCATTCTTTTGTCTATGTTTAATGGTCCCATGGTAGCTTTCATCTTACCTTTGATTGTTAAGAAAGAATCATAAGCATCCTTTGCTAGTTTATTGACCCATCATATATATTTCCTATGTATGGTCTGGTTAATTGATTGGTTTTCTTTTCTATTTGATTTACAAACCTATCTGATAATAGCTCTTGAAGGCCTTGTATTACATGAATATACCTAGACTGTCTTGAAGATACAATCCAATGATTTAAGATATTCATCTTGATCCAAACCCACACCCATTATTGAGAAAATAGTTACAAAAAGGTTAAGTTACCAGGCATCTCTGAGATACAGCCTAGGAGAGTTTCCTAGAGTGATAACACATGCCAGCGCTTATGATAGGAAAAGGAAATATATTGTGCAGAGGACCACCAAGAAGAGGAGGATCACTCTAGATCGCTCCATCCTCATCACCACAGAGGAAAATTTGATAAATAATGAGTATGCCAAAACATTCGAACTTATGGGTGCAGGGATGGAAATAACAGATGCCACCCTGGACAGAGAAAAAAGGGATGAAGAGGAGTTAGTTGCTGCTTTGAAAGAATTGGAACATTTTCACCACTTGGTGAAGTATTACCAGGACACCACACAGGTCGCGGTGTTCCTAAGAAGCAAATTCAAGGAGGCCTACAACAAATTTACAAATGAACGACACATATTCACTGCAAGGATAGCCGAGCTTCAAGAAGACACCCTCATGGCACTGGCGATGTGCAAGTATATGGAGAGGTGGTACGAGAAAGCACACCAAGCCATGGAAAGGATCAACTATATCAGTGCAGTGCAACAAGGTCGAGACACCGAAGAGCACAAAATCCAGGTGTTAAACGGAAGTAGCATCAACCGCATAAGGAAATAGGCCGAATATTGGGTAAAACTGGCTCAGGAACCTCATCAAGAAATCCAAGAGAAATGGGTCGAGTGTGAGAAAAGATGGACCAAGATAAACCAGGCAATGAGAGAGATTGGCCTCATCGAATTCAGCACACCCGTTGACTTTGTTGACTTACACGACATAGTCAAATCACACGTTGACCAAGACTCATCATGGGTTACTGAAGTAGAAAAGGTGACAGGCATGGTGCCAAGATAGGTGCAACAGTTCATGGAGCACCCGATCAAAGATCTAGACATGTTACAACAGTTAAGTGCCAGAATAGTCAAGTATCGTACACAAGCAGTAGAGATAAGAGAGATTCATTCAGCCCCAATGGAACAACATAGATTCCCATATGCCAACACATGCGAGGATATGTTCATCAAGTGGTCAGAGTACAAGAAGAGTCACCCACTTAAGTGAGATCCTAAGATGACTCTTAGAAAGACTGATAGAAGAAAGCACCATGTGGCGAGTTTTGTTTTACTTAGTTTCACTTTAATAGTTATTTTGATTTAATAGTATGTTATAAATAGGAGGATCAACCTATTAGCAGAGGTCAATGGTTGTTGCAAAGACCCTCATTTTTGGATTTTGCTAAGAACTATTTCATAGCTTCTGTTAAGGTCCTAACCCGCACATAGGTAGATCAATGTATTCGGATGTAATAAAGGTCA
>SNQJ01S0184460.1:0-18860 GCA_010110895.2 Picea sitchensis
AATTTCTGGTTCAGAAATTGAGGAGCAAAGCTACAGGAATGTCCAGATAAGTTTGTGTAAATATCTGAAGATGAATATGTTGTAAAAGAATTTCTCAGAAGCTCATAAATAATACAAAGCCCTCTCTAACTGGTTTTCCCCTTTTGGGTTTTTCCAAGGTCGAAGTTAGACCGAATATCTTTGTGTCTATATTTTCTGAGTTTTGCATATTATTGATATTTTATTTCTGCATTGAAAACGATGTTCATAATCCTCATGTTTCAGTTCTGAAATTTATTTTCTGTCAAGTTTTTTATATGCTGAAACACTAGGCTATAGCTTATGCTGAAACACTAGGCTGTAGCATAAGCTGAAAAACCAGGCTGTAGCATAAGATGAAACACCAGACTGAGTATATGTTGAAACACCAGGCTGAGTATATGATGAAACACCAGGCTAAGTATATGCTGAAACACCAAGCTGTAGCTTATGTTGAAACACCAGGCTGTAGCATAAGCTGAAACACCAGGCTGAGTATATGCTGAAACACCAGGCTAAGTATATGCTGAAACACCAGGCTGTAACATATGCTGAAACAGTGCTGAAACTGAGTTTGGCATTTAAATTTGACTGAAAAATCAGCGAGACTGAAACTGGGTTGGGATTTTGAAAAGTTAACAATGAAGAGCCACTCTAGGCTCAAGAAAACTACTTTTTCAGGAAATGCCCATTTACAGGGCCACCAAAAACCTCTTCATTCTCCATATTCTGCAACTTGAAAGTGTTATTAGGGAATACCTCAGATATTTTGAAAGGAACAATCCATAAAGCTTCAAATTTATTGTTCTTGCCTTTAACTTCCCTCGATGCATCCCACTTGAGCACCAGATCACCCAATTGGAAATCCTCTTTTTTCACCTTCTTGTCGAATGTCTGCTTGATCTTCAGTTGATGATCATATTCTTTATCTACCAGCTGCTCCTGGGTCTATTTCACTTCAACCAGCTGTTGAATCCTCCTGATCATATTATTTGGCTCCCCTTGATAATATTGGAAGAATTTTTCCACAGGCAAGGCAAGTTGAGAAGGGAAAATGGACTCAAATCCATACACTAGCTGGAAAGGAGAAAGACCCAAGGCCCTCTTTGTTGTCACTCTATCAGCGCACATAGAAAACTTGAGTTTTGAATCCCATGCCTTTTTGTTGTCCTCCAACATCTTCTTAACAATCTTTATAAGTATTTTGTTTGAGGATTCTGCAAGCCCATTTCCCTGTGGGTAATAAGGGGTTGAATGAATCAATGTGATCCCATATTGTTCACAAAACTAAATCAATGGCTCGGCCTTGAAAGATGCAGCATTACCAGTGACAATTCTATTCGGATAGCCAAACCTTTCCATAATGTCTTCAAGGAAACCAATGATCACCTTGTGGGAAGCATTCCTGCTAGGGATAGCCTCTATCCACTTAGTGAAGTAATCTGTGGCAGTCAAGATCCATCTATGTTGGCCACTAGAAGCAGGATGAATTTCCCCGATAAAATCTAAGCCCCATTGTTGAAAAGGTCCTGAAACTGCTACGAGATTTAATGGAAAAGACTTAAGTTGTTGCTTTCCAGAAAATTTCTAACATTTAACACATGCTCTGATCTTAGCACAAACATCTATGAACAAACTAGGCCAAAAATACCCAGCCCTGAAAATCTTGTAGGCAATAGTCCTCCAAAAATGATGTCCCCCACACAAACTGTCATGAAAATCAGACATAATCCTTTGGGCCTCTTGTGGGTCTAGGCATCTCAACAGCACTCCCAATGGATCCTTCCAATACAAAATTTGATCAACCAAGCAATACTTTATTCATTTGAGTTTTAATGCTCTCCCCTTGTTCTTTTCCATACCACTTGGAGGTTGTAAATTCTACAAGAAAAATATAATGTCCTTGTACCAACTGCAATTTGCCAATGCAGGGTTGGCTTGAGCACTTCTGTTGTTTAATTCAGTTTGTTGCTTTTCTACACATGAGCCAATGAAATTTACTCCCAACACTGAGCAATTTGATTCAGCCAATAGCTTGGCTAAACCCTAGCCCTTGACCAATTTGGTAGGCCTGATTTCTAAATCAAATTCAAGGATCTTAGCAATCCATTTGTTGTGTTTTCCATCAATATCAGGCTGAATAAGAATTTATTTTACAGCAGCTGATGGAACATAAGCAATAACTCTTGAATGCAGCACATAAACTCTGAAGGACTTAAGAGATTTAACTAGTGCATAGGCTTGCTTGCTTATCCATAATGTCATATTTTAATTCTGCATCTCTCAAAGCTCGGTTGAAAAAGGAAATGGGCTACTCTAAGACTTTAGAGTTCTTCTGCAAAAAAACTGTTGCTACTTTAT
Organism: Picea sitchensis; assembly: GCA_010110895.2. Taxonomy (NCBI): domain Eukaryota; kingdom Viridiplantae; phylum Streptophyta; class Pinopsida; order Pinales; family Pinaceae; genus Picea; species Picea sitchensis. Next base: position 2,380 of record SNQJ01S0184460.1, read on the forward strand.
CAAAAGAGGAAAAATAAAAAATAAGAAAGTCCTTGCAGTAGTCTAGGCTAACTAGGACCGGGGCTTCTATCAAATATTTCTTTATTTGATCAAAAGAACTATGAGTCTCAGCATTCCACTTGATTTCATTATATTTCCTCAACATGGTTGTGATATACTTAAGAAACTCAACAAAATTTGACACAAACCTTCTCAAGAAATTAACCTTTCCTAGAGAAGATTGAACCTCCTTTTTAGATATAGGTAGTGCTAAGGTTAGTATGGCTTCAACCCTGTTGTAATCAATCCTCCCTCACTCCTTCAGATGACACAATATGCCCCAATAATTTTCCTTCTTTCATGGTGAACAATGAATTTTTCGGATTCAAAGAAGGGCCAAATTTTATGCATTTTAAGAAAAACTTTCTTAAATGATCACAGTGCTCTTCATCATATTGAGAGAACACGGTTATGTCATCTAAGTAGATAACAACAAACTTTTCCTTCTCTCCAATAAATGATATATCCATAGCTCGTTGAAAGGTCTCCCTCGTGTTCATCAAACCAAAGAGCATCTTGGCATATATGAATGTACCCCAAAGAGTGGTAAAAGTCATCTTCTCTCTATCCTCTGGCAAAACAGAAATCTGGTTGTAGCCAGAAAAACCATCAACCATAGACATTCAGGCTGCACCTGTCACCTTCTATAATATATTCTCCATCTTGGGCAAAGGGTAATTATCCATTTTAGAGCTTATGTTCAGATTCCAGAAATTGACACAGAGTTTGATTTCTCCATTCTTTTTCCTCACGGGGACCAAATTAGCCACCCACTCGGAATATCTCAAAGGAACAATAATTTTTGCATCTAAAATCTTTTTTACCTCCTTCTCCATGACAAGAAGTAACATAGGATTGATTTGCCTCAACTTTTGCCCGAAGGGCTTAGTCTCTTCTTTTAATGGAATCTTATTCTCTATAATGTTTATGTCATAAGTTCGGAGATCTTCGTAAGTCCATGCAAATACATCAGCAAACTCCTTCAACAATTTGACATATTCTTCCCTCTGCTCTCTTGATAGGCTACTTGACAACTCGACATATTTTGGATCCTTCTCTGTTCCCAAATTTCCCTCGGTTATATCAGCATCGTCAGTAGACACTTTCCCTTTTACTGCCACATCATTTTCATCAAATAATTTTTCCAAAGGAACTAGTCCTTTTGAAATATGGTTGCTAGGTAGTTGCATGATATGATGATTAGCAATTTTGTTAAGGAAAACATCAGCATGTGGAGTAATTTCAGAATCAAGATCCTGATCAATGTGTAATGTAGCAAATTCATCAACAGAATCAATAAATTTTTTAAGTTCTAAATCATCTTCAAACACCTTCCAATACTTGACATTGTCTGGTATAGAAGGCATGTATTTGACTTCTACATCATACTTGAATTTTGGCGGTATGGGTATCCTGAAATTGCTTGTTGATACAGCCAAAGAATCAGCCACAGAATTCTCTTCTCGTGGAATAAAAGAAATGTCACACTCAGAGAAAAAATTCTCCACTAGGTCCCATACTTCATTTCTATAAGATATAAGCCTAGGGTTATTCATTTGGAAAATATTTTTGGTCTAATGGACTATCAATTCAGCATCTCCAAATACTGACAGTTTTTTAATCCCCATATCCTTTGCAGCTCTCAAGCCCAAAACAAGAGATTCATACTCTGCCACATTGTTGATAGTTTCAAATTCTAGTCTGTATGACAAATATATGGTCTCCTGAGTTGGTGAGACAAAGATCACTCCAGCACCGGCACCTTCCTTAGAAGAGGCTCCATCATAGAAAATCTTCCAAACAGAATTGGTTAGTGGAGGTTTTTCAGATAAGGTAGCAGAATTTTTTCTTAGTTCAAGAGGAGTTTTAGGAGCATCAGTGAGATGCAAAATGTTGGACTCCAAATCGGTATCAAGAGAAAAAATAGGATGATTAGCAGGGTTTTCTTCATCACTAATAATGTAAGCCAGTTGGGCTTCTCTGTAAAGTCTTCTATGCTCACCACCAAACACTAGGATAGTTGCATATGAGAGATCCATCTACAAGGTTCCTCCAAGTATTTTTATGCAAGACCTTGACAAGAGCATGCCAAACTTGGGGGTAACATCAGCCACCACAACATCCATAAGTATAATTTTCATGGGCAACTGAAATAGAGTCTCAACCATATCCTTAATGACCCCCAGACATTTTACTTTCCTAGAGTCGAAAGAATATAAGTCATGATAGGTTTTGGTGATTTCCAGTCCAAGTTCATCTATAATAGATTTTGGCATAAGATTATGGGAGGCACCTGAATCCAAAAGAAAGTTATGCAGCACCTTGTCATGAATATTGAGAGAAGAATAGAAGGGAGGGGATGAGTCATCTATGTCTATCAAAGGGCCTAAAATCATAGCTGGTTTTCCATCTTGTAGATTTATTGAATCAGTGGAATTAGGAGAGGCATCGGGCTGTAACATTTTGGTTAGATATTTTTTTAATTCTTCATTTTTTATCAATTCCAAAAATGGTACAAGCATCTTAATTTTCTGGATCTCATTCTCAAAACTAAAGGAGGGGGAAGGATTCAAAATCTCTTTGGTTCCAGAAGGAGGATTTTTTATCAGAAGTTGTGGGTTTTGAGAATCTTTTTCCTTGGTGGTCACTGTCACAATCTTGGAAGAATCTTCTTTCTGAACAGGTTGATTAGGGGCAGCAATTTTTTCTTCATCCTTCTTAGATGTCAAATTATATCTACTAGCATTTTCCTTCATTTTTTCTCCCTTTCTTAACTCATTAATTTGAATATCCATTAAAGATTGATCATAAGAGGATTGGGTCAAGTGTGGGGATGGGGATGTATCACCTAAACTATGGATCTCAGGATCAGCCTCTACCTCCTCTTCTTCTCCATCAACAACCAGATTATTTTGAAAAGGAGCTTGAATCCTCTGATGATCTCTCTCTCTGTTTCTGGGATCTCTAGGAAGGATTTGGGGAGCATTGTTGGGTATCCTGAATTACCTCTATTTTCAATGTTCTGAGAATTTCTATATGGTTGTATTCCTTCTGATTTTAACTTCTCGATCTCAGTAGAAAGGGATTTTACTAATTTTGTCAACTCATCTACCTGTGAATGAACAATAGGAGAGTCAGAAGTGGAAGCTTCAGCTCCGTTTTTCCTCCTATCTCTGTCAGATTTTCCCCTGAGCTTATATGAAGCAATTATGTTGGATTCTACCTCTAAGGCAGCATCCTGCATCTGAACTAAGGAAGGTGACCTTCTCTCTCTCAATAGAAGGCAGAACTCGGAGTCAAAAGCACTGGCATAAGTTATTTTTTCCATGGTTTCGATGGGTTTGATCTCATCATAGATCTTCTTGTACATTTTGTTAAACCTTTTAGAAAAGTCAGAGATAGAATCTCCTTCTTTCCTTTTCAAAGATACAAATTCAATGATATAGTACAGAAAATCCTTTTTGTCACCCCAGTGCCTCAAGAAGGATTCATCCAATGCTTCAATACTCGTGATGGATCTAGGGGCCAAACCCCTAAACCACTTCCTAGCTTCACCAAAAAGGATTTGGACGAAAAGACTCATCCAAACATCTTCATTTTAAATATTTTGGTTATCTACATAGCTATAGAATGCAACAAGATGTTCTTCAGTTGTTATATCTTCTTCTCCAATAAACTTGGGCATGTATTTCAAATAATCTCCAGGGGGAAGAGCATTCATTGGCTGAGGCAAGACTACAGGAGAATATCTTGCAGCCACTATGGAATCCATCCTATTTACAATGGGGTTAACAACTGCCATTTGATTTTGGATTCTAGGTGAACAAGTAGGAGAAGGAGACCTAGCAGTGTGCAGATTAGGAGAAGAAGAAAAGGATAAAGGGAAGATTTCAGTTTTCACAATAGCGGGTAGAGTCTTGGAAGAGGATGGTAAGGTCTGAGAAGGAGATGAAGTTCCTACTTCTTTGGCAGCTAAAGTTTTAATAGAGAGAGGTGTAGCAAAACCTAATGTAGGGAAATCTTCAAAACTATCAATACTGAAACACTTTTCAATATCAGGGGAGGAGAATATATCAATGTTTTCTTCTTTCAATTCAATTTCAAAGGTAGAGTATTCAATATGAAACTCTTCAAAATCTAGCTTTTTAGATACTTCAGCAAAAGATAGAGGAAGCTTACTTGATAAAATAGCTGGAGTATCAAGAGTGGAATCAGGCAATTGACCAAAAGCACTTATCGTAGTAGTAGAAAAACTTTTTTTAGAATCTTTTCCCTTCTTGATTATCTTCTCTAGGTCAAACTCAAGTGGAACCAAAGGTAACTATGGACTTGATCTCGTATGTCTGCCTTTAGGAGCCAGATCTAAATCAATGGAGTCACCAGGTGCAAGATGCAATCTTCAAAATACTAAGTCCCAATGCACCTTGAGAACTAGTAAGAATTGTCATTCTATCCCAGGGAAAAGTCTTCAAATCGTTCCCCAGAAACGGCGCCAAAAATGTTAGTACTAGGAGTCACCTTCTGATTGCAAGGAAGGTAAGCCCAGTACCCATCATATTATATGTGACAATATGAGTGTTTTTTGAAAGGTTGAATGGAAAAATTCGAAATGATAATATCCTAACTCAAAAACAGGGCTAACATGTACCAGCAAATAAGGTCTTGACTAACTTCAACTAGTAGTTTGGGAGTAAATGTGGATAGAAAGAAGACTTGAATGAGAGGAATGTAAGGGCTACTACAAACATCAGGTCCACAAAATCCTAAGGAAGAAAGTTTCTTAAAACAAGATCTTCTTGAAATTATAAACTAAGGAGCTAAATAACACCATGACAATAAAATGATCAAACATCCATCATATCATTACCACAGTTATCCATATGAAGCATTCAAATATGAACATTTAGCATTAGAAGCAGATAGTATGAAATAGAAGATGATTTCTATTAGTAAAAAATTCTTAAGTCTAGTACACACTAGATCACAGTCACTTTATCCAAAATATTAACATTTAGGGAGCCTTGCTCAACCATCTGAACCTGCTAAAGCAATTGATCTATCTATTTATAACAAGAAAGGGAGGCAATAGCTAGAGGTACGAGCTGGCCTCTTTTCCTTAACAATCTCTAAACATTTATTTATTCTAACAACTAAGATAATAGCCTATGCTATAAAACCGGGAAGTGTTGGTGACTAATCCAATCATGCTTCTAACTGCTTTGATCCTCTTTTGTTGCTCAGCTCTTGTTTTTCCATGTGTCCCTTTGGAGCACGTAGTTGTCCTCTGAATGCCAACTACTACTTATGTCATTTACTCCATCGTTAACTTATCCAAAACTATTGGCCTAGTCTTCATAGGTCCCACAGTGTTTGCTAGTAAACTTCCTTGTGTAGCAACTTTGGGTAGCATACCTTAAAATGTAACAAGGAGAGAAGGAAGCGCTTGTCACATTGCTATGTATGTGTGTAAACTATATCCCTGTCAAATATTATGTTGTGCCTATAGGTAGTTGTTAAGGTCCTAACCAGCACATGGGTAGATCGGTGTATTAGGATGTAATAAGGTCAATATTAATAAGACTTCAGATACTAAAATAGAATAAAATAGGATGTAAAGAAGACCTAATAGAAGCTTAAGCTTCTAGAAGGATCTTCCTCTAGATGCTTCTTTTGGTATACATAGAATTCGGTGAGAAACCCTAGCTTGGATATTATTGTAATGGCTTTGCTTTCGATTGGAGGTTAACCCCTCGAAGAGACACAATGAACATTGCTATCGATTCAAAGTGCTATTTACATTGCTATTTACATTGAATCATTTATGTGTATTGTGAGATTATGCTTTGGATATTTTCTTGTTGATACATTATTTCTAGCATTCGTTTACACGTTACGCATATTTTATATCACGGTATCTTGCAAGTGGTATCGAGCACTTTCCTCAGCAGAAGTGTGGGTTAAATTTTTTTGAGGGTGAGAGCGTATTTGATCTTTTAAAGCCTGAAGTCTGTCGTTAGCATAAACCCGCGGTTGAGGATTCATACCGCGAGGAAATACAAGTGGTTCTTAAAAATGCGATGCATTTGGCCACCCTTGTAACCCACAGTGCCCCAGTGGTAGCGCATCAGGCTTGACTACCGATTAATGCCGGATCGACTGAATTTCTGAAGCCCTCTGTGGAATGCATTATCGATTGCATTCGGCTTGCTATAGTGTCATCGAGAATGCTTTTCATTGAAGATACTCTCTAGTACCTAGGTAGTCGAATTATCGGCTAAAGATTACAGTCTATCCTCCTTAGTTGGCTCCCCGAGATATTGAGCCGAGTACTACAGTTGGACCCTGCATTATGTCAGAGCTATAGCCACGGGGAAAACGCGTATAACCCTTGAATACCTAACCCTTGGGAACATAAACAACAATATAAAACAAAATTAAACCCGGCAAGATCTATTAACCCACATCTATGACCGGGTTGCTAAGTGAAGACTCTGGTTCAGAATTTGGGGATTCGGCCACCACCGGCATTTTTTAGGACCAAAGAATAACCATGAGTTGTAAAAAAAAAAAACAGTATAGAATTTTTTTTTACCATTATTTGAGACCTATTCCATTAGATTCATCTCTTAGCCCCCATCACTTTCCCCATATCATTTTTACGCAAAAGTACATTACGCCCGCATCCTTTTCAGTTCACCCGTTTTTGACCATTATTTTGAGACCTATTCCATTAGATTCATCTCTTAGCCCTCATCACTTTCCTCCATATCATTTTTACGCAAAAATTTAGAGCCGGTAGCACCCTTTTGAGTTCACTCGTCATCATGGCCCAAACTCATAACCAAGAACTAGAGTCTAACTTCAACACCCTGCAACATGATTTACATGAGACAATAAAATTTTTTAACCTTTCGGTGCTACTATTGCCTCATGATGCCTCCATGAATGCCTCCTTCGTGATGGTATGAAATTACGCAATCGTGAGTCAAAATGAACTTGAATCATTGTTGTGCTTTTCGCACCAAACTCAAAATTCCTCTCGATGACCCTTTAGGATACCTAAAAGACCGAAGGTGAAACTTCTTCCCGTTCCTTTCAACCACATCACTTTCAAAGGGACATACAGCCTTAGAGGTGGATGTAACTAAATTTGATATTTCAGGACTCAACTGGTTGGGTCACACACAAATGGAACATTATTTCTCTCTCTACAACATTCTGGCTTGGCCAAACTCGGTGTGGTGTTCTCCATCCTAAATCAGAATATTGGCCAATGGTGGCAATGGAGAAAAACTTCCGTCGAGGGATATATTGCATGGACCCAATTTGTTGATGAGCATTATGAACGCTTTGACACAGACAACAACCATTTAGGGTGTTTGACCAAGTTAAATCAATCTGGGGCCACAGGTCCGAAGACCCTTAGCTGCATTTGAGCATCGGCTTTTGAGCAGAGGGCATGACTGATGCTTTCTTTGAGAGTGTTTTATCAATGGACCCAAGTCGTAGGTCGAGCCAAAAAATCCAAAGAAGCACAAAAAAAAAAAAAAAAAAAAAAAAAAAAAAAAAAAGAAGCACAACAAATTGTTTCCTCTCAAAGCAGTAAACCTTCCTTTTCCCATGCCTAAGCCGGTAAACCCACTACTCCCTCCGTCCAATTAAAGATCCAAAAATTGGCCCGGGCTAAAATGGTTGAACGGAAAATCAAAGGCCTCTATTATAATTGTGATGAAAAATATTTTCTGAGCCACAAATGTAAGGAACAAAATCTCTTTATGGCCATCTAGGAGGACATTCAAGAAGAAGATGATGACACTCCCTATTCGAGTCACCCGAGAAACTTTTGAAATAAACCACTCCTTGACCCTCCTGTGAAGAACCCATCATTTCCCTTAATGCTCTAACCGGCTTCTCACGCACCCCAAACTCTCAAACTAATGGGTTATATCAAGCACAAAGGTCATCATCTTGGTTATTAGTGGGCATACAACTTTATTCATCGCCATATGCATTAAAGAAACCCACTTGCTATATCCATCATTAAGCCGTTTCCAAATCATGTTCCAATGGTGGCTCTATGAAGTAGTAGGTATTTTGTGAAAATGTGCACCTCAAGAATAGGTGACTTCACAACCTCAAATCCCATATGTTTTCTATTGACATGGGAGTTATTGACATTGTGTTGGGTGCCCAGAATGGCTCGGAACTATGGGTCCCATTCTCATGGACTTTGGAGGCCCTAACCATGAATTTGACCAGGGCATCCACCGAAACATAAATTTCAAGGCATCCTTGCGGGTTCTCCTGAAATCATAAATTCTCATCGCATGGAAATTGCTCAAAAAAAGGTCATTCGAGACCGTAAGCCTAACTCTATGCCATTCAAGCCACGGAGATCCCACCGGGTACCCCAAAGACACCAAGCCCTCTTTCTAAACATCAAACGGTATTCTCCACTCCCCGAGGACTCCCCCCTTCGTGGTGTCCATGATCATTCAATTCCTTGTCCCGGGTGCTTCCCCAACATCGTCCATGTGCCACCCCTTTGCCCAAAGATAGGGGGAGTGAAAAAATGGTCCGGGAACTCCTTCGCTGCTTAGGAGTCATTAGATCTAGCACGAGTCCTTACTCCTCCCAGTCATCCGGTACTAAAGAAAGGTTGCTTGGTGAATGTGTCGACTTAAAGTGCTCTCAATAAAATCACCATCAAGGACAAATTTCCCATTTAGGTCATTGATGACCTCTTGGATAGGCGAGTGGTGCCCAATTCTTACCAAACTTGATCTTATTTCGGTATCACCAAATCGTATGAAAGAGTCTGACATTCCTAAGCTGACCTTTCGCACTCATGAGGGCCACTATGAGTTTTTGTTCGTGCCATTTGTCTTGTGTAATCACCCCCCTCCACCTTTTCGAGCCTCATGAACCATGTCTTCCATCCTTTTCTTCATCATTTTGTCACGAGGGTTTTCTTTGATGATATCCTCATATATGTGAGACATGGAAAGACCATCGACTCATGTGGATAAAGTTCTCATCTTACTCGCTCGGCTGCTTTCCTCAAAAAGCGGTCAAATGTGCTTTTGGTGCATCCAAAGTAGAATACTTGGGTCATCTAGTGGGCAGGATAGTCGAGGGTGGTTTGAAAAGATTGAAGCTATGCAAGATGGCCCACACCCTAAGACTCTAAAAAGCTTGCGTGGATTTTTGGGCCTCCGCAGGTGCTCGTAAGTTAAGTGAGAACTATGGAAAGATTGTAACACCTCTCATGACTCTCCTTAAAAGAACTCTTTCACTTGGACCCCGGCCGGTACTCAAGCTTTTCAAACTTTGAAAGATAGCCCAATACATTATTACCAGCAGGTTCACGGTTCTCCAGACTACGAACATTTGTGTTGGAATGTAGAATACATCGAGGAAAGGCATTGGTCTTTGTCCTTGTAAAATTAAGGTAGAGCCTTTGGCCTTCACTAGCACGCAAATGTCTGAAAAAGAATTTGGGCAAACCTATTTATGAAAAAGAAATGTTGGCGATTTTGCATGCGAGTTGAATATGGCGTCCTTATCTCTTGGGGCAGCGATTCCAAATTAACACAGACCACCAAAGCCTCAAATAATTTCTAGAACAACAAATTTCCTCAGAGCAACAAAATGTCGTTACTCGCTCTTTGGCTATGATTATGAGATCATTTACAAGAAGGGCAAAGACAATGTAGCCAGCGGTCTGCTGTCGAGAAATATGAAGGCAGAAGGATCCCTTTTTCTCATCCTTCGTATGCACGATTGAGTACGCACATTGCACCGAGGAATGGCTACAAGAGCCCAAAGGGGTTATATCTAATTCAAAACCTGAGAACAAAGACACGCAGGCTCCCCTAGGGTGCTCTTGGTTTTAGGATGAGCTTCGATACAAGGTTGCTTGTATTTAAGTAAACAATCAAGCTCAAATCCACGGTACTCACTGAGCTTCATTCTACACCCACAGTAGGGCACTCGGGGTTCACCAAAACATATAGCGGAGTTAAACATTCCCGCTTTTTCTGGATGGTGAAACCGGGACATCCATAAGTTTGTATTTGAATGTGAGGGCAACAAGGGAGAAAGCGGTCAAATCTTCGGACACACTCCAACCGCTTCCGATTCCCACGATATTTGGAAGGATATATCTATAGTTTATTACGGGCTTACCCAATCGGGGAATAAATCGGTAATAATGGTGGTGGTGGATCGTCTTTCCAAATATGCTCATTTTTTCTCTTCACCACCCATTTCCTGCATCCGCTGGTGGCCCAATTTTCATGGATCCGGGTCTTCAGCTTCATGGCATGCCAAACTCTATTGTTTATGATCAGACCCAACTTTCACAAGAAATTTTTTGGCAAAACTGTTTAAGCTACAAAGGCACACAATTGCATCTCAACCTATCTTATCATCCCCAGGGCCGGATGGTCAAGCGAGAAGTCGTCAACAAGTGTTTGAAACCTATCTGAGGTGATTTACATAGGAAAAACAACACCCGAATTGGGTTCAATGGTTACCCCTTGTCGAATAGTGGTACAACACTACATACCATATGGCCACTCGCATGACTCCATTTGAGCGATTGTATGAATGAAGCCACCATCAGTTCTCTCGCTACTAGGGTACCTCGGTCAGGCGGTTGACCAAACACTACGATCCCGAGGCGGATATCCTTCGTACCTTAAAAGAGAACTTGGTCATGGCCCGGAAAAGAATGAAGCCGATAGCGGATCAAGGTCGCTTTGAACGTCAATTTGTGAAGGGGATCAGGTGTTTTTTCGGCTACAACCATATAAACAAAACTTCCCTCAAAGAGGTGGCGATTAATGAAGCTAGAACCATATGGCCCTTACTACGGTTCTCAAGCATGGGACAAGTTGCATATCGATTCTTCACCTTGTCAGGTCAAAGCTACATCCTGTTTTTCATGTTTCTGCTTGAAGAAGGTGATTGGAACCGGTGCCAACTTCAAACCAACCTTCGAGTTGGTGAAGAAGGATCCATTTAGCTACGAGGAAGCGGTTACGGACGGAGGAAGCGTCACTGCGTTAGAGAACCATCAAGGAAGTGCTAGTGCAAAATGGAAAGATATGACTCCAAGGATGCAACTTGGGAACCGGCTACCATTATGCTTGGCGGTTTCCATCTCGATAGCGAGGACAAGGTTGTTTTTAAGGGGCCCGACATGTTAGGGTCCTAACATACACATAGGAAATCAGATCAATGTATTTGGATGTAATAAAGGTCAATATTAATAAGACCTTTCAATGGAAATAGAATAGAATAATTTGGATGTAAGAAGACCTAATGAAGCTTCCGCTTCTGAAGGATCTTCCTCTAGATGCTTATTTTTTAGTATAAATAAGAGTCGGTATGAGACCTAAGCTTGTATATTATTGTAATAGAGCACTGTTCGATTGGAGGTTACCCCCTCGAAGAGCCTGTGAACATTGCTGTCGGTTCAAAGTGCTCCCCCTCGAAGAGGCCTGTGAACATTGCTATCTGATTCAAAGTGCTATTTCTGTTGCTATTTCATGAATCATTTCTATGTATTGTGAAGATTATGCTGGATATTTTACTGTTATTCTGTTATTTCTATCATTTCGTTTCTGTTCTGCATATTTTATATATCTAGTATCTTGCAGTAGCTCCATTGTATTACACCCATATACCAATTCTTCCCTATGTGTAATATTATGCAGTGCTTTACGTAGCACCATTGTGTGCATATTTTGTTCTCTGTAAGACATTATGCAACGCCTATACGTAGCGCTAATTATGTTGTGTTTGCATATAGCTTTGGGTATCATTGCCAGAACATAGAGTCCTTGAATCTAGGACATGGGAAGAGTAGTTTGTGTCCTTCCAATTATGGCAGATGCCTTGACTATACCATAGATAATGCCATTTACTACTGAGTGAAGCTAACACTTTACCAAAAACTCAAAATCCATATAGCTAAATGCCTTGGAGCCTGTATAGATGGAAAACATAGTATCTACATATCAGTTAACCCTCCCAAAAAGGAACAATTCCCAAAAATGGAGCTTACCCCTTACCAACTATTTTGTCATCTTAACACTTAGCCTCACACTCTTTCTAGTAGAAAGAGTCTCTTCAATTGGCTCAGCAGATTTCTTCTTCCCAACGTTGGCAGGCTTCTTTGGTGTAGTCGATCTCTCCTTAGCTACTGGTTTATCATTTTCAATGGTAGCTTCTACCAACACCTGTAAATTTATTTGAGCTGCCTCTTCTTGCAAGTGCCTCAGCTCTGCCTTTATCTTCCTATTCTGAGACTGAACGTCTATGTTTTGTCTGTAAATATTCTTCAGTTGTTTATGAAGAGGCAGAGCCTTTCTCGCTACGAACCTTACCAAGTCCAGGGTATGGTTGTAGCCAATCATGAGCTCATTTATTTGAGCCAAGTGCACCTTGTCTTCTTCTTTGAGACGAACTATTTCTCTCCTTACATCCCTAAGTTGCTTAATAAGTCTTTTGTAGGTCTAGCTACCAAGGGGGTTGGGGACATGTGTAGTCTCAGCAGCCTTCTTATCGTCCTCTTCTTCCATCTTGATAGGAGTTTCCTTGCATGTTTCATCAGCCTTCTCAAAACCTTTTCCTTTATGCTTCTTCTCTTGCGCAGTAGCCTCTTCTTTATTCTTCATAGGTTTTTCACAATCTTTCACAAGGATTTCATCTTTCCTCTCCAAAGGTATTTTGGTACCTTTACCCTTGATTTTCTATACAGGGTTTTCTTGTTTTTTTTCTACAGATTTTTCAATGCCTTTCCCTTTCTTCTTATGCATAGTGGTTTCTGGTAAATACTTCTCTTTGAGAACTCCCTTAGGAATTGATGACCTAGTGAAAGGTCTTTTACCATTAATTTCAAATATTGGAGGAGGAGGGGGAAGGAGAAGCTTCTTCCCTTTTTTAGATGTCACCTTGGTAGAAGAACAAACTTCTTCTAACCATGGTGGAGGTGGTGGTGAGAAATCTCTGTATGGAGAAGGAAATACCTCATCCTCAGCTTCCCTGACCTGCTTGTTGATCTCTGAAACAGGGGCTTTGCCCTTTCTCTTCTTGTTGATACCTTCTTTAGTACTAGTAGTTGATAAAGGACCTGCGATTTGTGATTGGGGATTAGGTGTTGGGTCCATCTTGAAGTGACAAGTAACCAAACAATGATCCTAGGAAATCTCTTTCTTTCCCAACTCTTCAGAGATAAGCATCCTGATAAGTCCAAAGTGGAAAAGACTAGAATCGACATCCTTAGATTTTCCTTGCACCCTATCTGACATTTTACCTATGCTTCTCAACAAGCAATAAGAAACATTCATATGAACCTTACCAGTAAAATGTAACAACAACCTTATGTGGTAATGATACAAGGTGTTGAATCTCCCTTCACAACTAAAATATCTCTATATGATTTTCAACATTCTATCAAACTGGTCGATCAACTGATTCCTTGGCATACTCTTAGATAACTCATTAGCTCTATATTCGGGCTTGAAGAGATATTTAATGAAGGGTGAACTCAATACCATGGCCTTGAACCAATTTTCACCTAAAATGGGAATCCCTGTTGCAGCTGAGATGGAGGCTTCAGTTACCTCAAATTCCAAATCTTCAACTTTGGTTTCCTTGCCATCAAAATTTAATGCAAAATGTTTTGTTACTTCTAGGTGGCCTCTCTGCATGTTCTAGCAGAAAGAGAGGCATCCTACTCTTCAAAACATCTCCCTTGCCATTAGTTCTGTGTCAAAAAGGCGCATGTTCACAGGTTTTGTTCAAACTATCTTGCCACCTTTGTGTTCTTTCTTCGACTGACGGGTTTCCATGACTCAAAATGAGGGTTCTTAAGAGGCTTAAGGGATTCTATTGATCAGAAATCTTCAATTCAGGTTTCAAAAGCACAAAGATGGCCCTCCAAATTAACAATGCTTATAAAATGAGCTTGACTATGAGAAATGGACCTTCAGACTTATATAGGCTTTCAAAGTGTAGATTGTGAAGAGGTAATCCCAAAATGACTCTTCGTACAAGATGAAAGGAGGCCAATAATAATCATAGAAGGTTTGAGCAGTGCCTCTGCGTAGCACAACTCATACACAGAGAATAGGCTATTGCAGGCTTACAACTTTCAAAGGCTATAACAAACAACAGTAATCAGACCATGGACATGAGTGAGGATGTTTATAGTTATGTAAATATGGCTCCCCTACTACCCTGCAAGATTAACAAACTGAAACCCGAGAACAAATATCCTGTGAAAATTAATATGCAAAGAAGGTTGCACAGGATACCTATGAAGTCGACATATGTTGAGATCCTCAGATCGATCTTAGGATGAGATTGAGGAAACTTCGGCCCTGAAATCTCTCACAGCATAGGATTTAGTTGACATGTGGTCACCTTATCAGAACTGGCAAACTTATGCAGTGCAACACTGCTGAACTTTTCAAATTTGGAAACCATTACCAAGGATCCTAAATGCAAGATCTTTTGAAATCACTTCAACCGAATTCTGGCACTGAAAACAAGGGACCTGGTATCAGTTGTGGCAATCAATACTTGGAGTGGATGAATGATAAATGTGACAAGTGATACGGAACTTCATGCTGAGTGGGCAATGCTTCCAAATCAAAAAAAATGATTGGACAGGTAAGTGGGGTTGATGAGGCATGCATGTGAAGTCATGAGTGAGGAGAGAGGTGTGTCACATCATCCTTATCATGGGAGTTATCAACCTAGGGATGAATCACGAGAGGGGACATAAAGAATAGACCATGAGCTAAAAAGGGTTTAAGTGTCAAAAATTGAATTGAGGATCATCACATGAGCTATGACTCAAAGGTTTAGTCATCCAAAGGGGTCCTATCAAACATAACATTAAAGGGATGAAATTTATTTTAAAGAAAAAATAAGAATCTAAGGTTTTTAAAAATGATAAAAACAAACTAAAATACCCAAGGCGACTTAGTGTGATAACACTTTTGACCTAGACATTAATATGGAAAAGACTTTTCATCTCCTTCTCTTTTTTATGATCAAGGCTACTAAGATTCACCTCTTTCTGCACTAAAGTGAAAAAAATATTCTCATCCACATCCCAGCTACTCTCTACTTGGTTGCTTGAATACTTTCCTAATAGGTTCTTCTTCTTGGATCCTTCTTACGGTTCTTTGGATTAAACTATCAATGTAGCTTCCAACATGTATTCGGTGTGACCATCAATATTGCAATGATTTCAATAATTTTTTGGATCCTTTCACTTATGTGCAATGGATTTCATCTTCTTGTCTTTCCCTTTCCACTTCTTCTTTCCTTCTTTGGAAGCTTCTTAGTGATATTTATATTTAGAACCACTTGGTTTTCCTTTCTTATGTCTCGTGTTCTCCAGATATTGTGTTTGCATGCAAGAATCATCAACTAACTTAGGTGTGAAGAACATCACTTTCTTTCAAAAATGACCATGTCGACCCCTCAAATATTTGAGGAGTACATCTGGGTTCTTAGGAGATATGCCCAATATGATTTCCATCTTATTGAATCCAGTGGTGTAGTCTTGCACAATCTGCCCTTGACTCTTCTTGAATTGATGCCAATGGATCCATTGGTCCTTTAGATACTGAATAGGGTAGAAATGGGACTTCATGAGTGGTTTTAAATCCTCCCACTTGGTTACTAGTGGATCAACCTATAGCCTAAGTGTCTCAGTGTGGCTTTCCCACTAGTTTAGTGCATGGACTTCTGGTTTCAATCAAGAAAATGATTTTTTTTTCTCTTCATCTATATTATGGACACTGAAATACACTTCTAACTATTGCAACCAATTATTCAACTTAACAACATCAATCTCACCTTGATAGGGTTTCATGTCCACTTTTTCTTCCATTTTGAATAGAGACTATGAAGGAGTGATGGCATTAGAACTTGGTTTCTATTTCTCGGGCTCTTTTCTTGAATCCTTTTATGGGTCTTCACCATCACCTGGTTTCCTATTAGATCCAACTTTTGAGTTAGAGCCACCAACCTCCCCGAACGGTCTGAAATTTTTTGCTAGAACTTCCATGAGAAGGGCCACATTGTGAGAGATATAAACAACTTTCTCTTATATCCTCCAGAATCTTTCTTCCATAAGGGGTTTTATTAATAGACTCATCTTCCATGGATAGGATTTTACGACTTCCTTCTTAAGCCAATTCTTGGATCTTCAAACTTTACACAAATACACCAAAGAAAAATGCTAATACCAATATGATCTATAAACTACCATGGATATTCCACTAGAAATGTTTGTCACAACAAATCTTATAATCTTATAAAATCTTATATTATGCAATTTATTTCCCTTAGATCCTAGATTAATTATTACTAGCTTATTACTCATATTTATGAAAATAACTAAACACAAAAAT
>SNQJ01S0184461.1:8401-18859 GCA_010110895.2 Picea sitchensis
AGAGAGAGAGAGAGAGGGAGAGAGAGGTCGACACACAATTGTTGGGGAGGGGGAATGTAACATCCCTAGTTCTAATCCTTGTGAATTATAATTGTATAAATGTGAATTAGGATGGTGAGATGATGTGCTTGGTCGAAGAGCCCGTATTGATTTAATGTGGTTGTGTCCAAGCGATGTAATATGTGAATTGTATCTCTATGTTTAATAATAAAATGTGATGCTAGCTGCTAAGGGGACATGGAAAAGATATGGGGGATGAATTAATACACAAGAGGTGGAAGTGTCTAGGATAATGGTCGAGAGGGGTCAAAGGGGGAATTACCCACGTATATCAATTTAACCCATTTTCCTAAACTTGCTAATTGTATATGAACCTTCTGATTTCTGATTGAGTGTTCCCAAAGCCAATCGTTGAATACATGTAAGAGGGTGGGTGCGAGTGGTCACATCCTTCTGATTGAGTGTTCCCAAAGCCAATCATTGAATGCATGTAAGAGGGTGGGTGTGAGTGGTCATTTCCCAAAGTCATTGGGAACATGGGGGCTGAGTACAATCAGCTTAGGGAAGAGTGTGAGTCAAGAAAATCAAACCGCAAGAAGAGGAAATTGGTATGGGTTGGGACAGTTAGTCGGAGAGGGGAGGAAAGAGAGTTTGGAGTTGGTGCAACCATGGATGGAGAATTATGGAGCATAACTGGAGTGAATTGGAGCTGGAGAAATGAAGAGCTCGATTCCTAGGCTAGAAGAGTGAACTCCTGTGTGAGTTGCACTAAAAAAACAAGTGTTTGCTATTGGTTTGCTGACAGTTTTACTAACAGTAAGTTCCCTTGATTTCCCAACTAAGAGATTCCTAGTTACCTGTTCTAGAGAGACCCTGATAAAAAAATGGCACATTCCTTGGGCTATCCCTGATAAACCAATGGTACATCCCTTGGGTTAACCCTGATAAGCAGATGGTATATCCCTTGGATTATCCCTGATAAATGGATGATACATCCATTGGGTGAACCCTAATAAATGAATGGTGCATTCCTTGGGTTGGGAAGGTCAAGAGGAAGAGAGCGATTAGAAAGATCATGATAGCTATAGGAGAATATCAGTTGGGTTATGAGATTTATGATCTGTGAGTAGACTGTGAGAGACCACCCTCTTTTGTGGATTACTAGCCTCAGCTTGAGGGTGACTGAATGTTGAGATTTGGAACACTCAGTCTATGGTTGGGTGGAACATCCATCCCAAGTAGTTGGTTGCACAATTCTCATTTAAAGATAAGTTTTTTTTATCTTGTACTGAGTTATTTACATGTGTTATTTTTGTGCATGAACTCTGCGTGAATGAGAATGACTTATATGTTGTTGTAATGAACAGTTTAGTTGTATTTCATGTTGATTATTAGCATGCTTTAGATGCATCCATTTTATGGTTATAGACTATAGATAATATGTTATAAATTGTAGTTGTAAGCTACATGAAATCGACTAACAATAAAGGAATTACTTTAGTTAGCAGGAGTTTCGTTTTTATGTGTATTTCACACGTAATGTTGCTTAGCTTGAGGTTAGGTACATTACAAATATGGTATCAGAGATGATAATGAGATATTTTTGGGTGACGTGGCCCAGCCTGGGTGGCTAGGTACGTTACATGTCAACCCTTGAAGCAAGTCCGATAGCAAATTCCGGTAGCCCCAGAGGTGTGTTTAAGGAACCCGAAGTGGATTAAGGAATATGGAAAAGGATAGTATAATTGCATGGAAGACTATCATGAATGGATATTACATGTCGTGTTGTTTCCGGTGATATGTGTTACATTACGTAGTTCCTCACGGTTGAGGTGATATGACTTTGTGAAGTTGGAGGACCCTCAAAAATATTCTAGAAACCCATAGAAGGTCAACAAGAAGTCAATTATTCTAGAAGCTCCTAGAAAGTAATCAAGAAGTTTGCTAGTCAAGGTAGTTGAAACTAGGATTTAATTATGGGTAAAATTGTTGCAATACGAAAATAATTTAAATAAATTAGTTGCAACAAGAAGTTATGAGTTTACTAATTATGGGTAAAGTAGTTGCAACAAGAAAGTGGGTTAGCCCTAGAAGAGGGAAGATGGGTAAAAAATTAGAAGATGGCCCCTAAAGGAAGGCACCTAGAAAGTGTAAATAAGAGATCAAGAGACTGCCATTTGTACCTATTGAATATATTGAATATCTATGTTGTAAAGTGTTATGGGCAGGTACTGTTGACAAATCTGAAGTAGTGAGTCTGAGGCAACAAAGTTCAATGAAGAGAGAAGTTGCAGGAGTCAAAGGGATGAAGTTGAGATTATTGTTCTAGGGTTTTCCTAAAGCTATCCACGAGTTGCACTGGAGTAAGAGTGTGGACATCCGTGAGTTGTTATAGTAAAAAATGCCTTATCTATGCATACAATACATTGGCCCTTCCTTTTGCATACTTTGCCAAAATACTACTGAGGCTTCCTCTTAAAAAACCATTTTTGGAGGGTGTACGCGCCCTGCTGAACTAATAGCTTACGTACACATGCGTTTGGAATGCTAATTATCCCACATACATACACATGCTGCATGCTACATAGCCCACGTTTACCTCCAAAATTTGCAAAAAATATAAAATTGCATGGAATTCAGCGAAGTTTACGGGCTATGGAGGGTTTCCTAACTATTTTATCCCTTGTAGCTCATCCCCAAACCGAATAACCATATTTTTCTCATATAAAAAGAGGTCTTGGGGTGACATTTATGGACATAAGCAATAGAATAAGAAAACTCTACCAAAATCCCTTCCCTTTCTTAGCCCAAGTTTTGCATCCCATTCTGAGTTTTAGCCTCAACCTTCCCCTCCAACCTTTCTCCTTATAAATTCCTTCCTCCTTCCCTTGGTGATAAGTTGGCTGCGAGAAGATAACGCGGGATTGATGCACTTGAAGCCATGATAGAGGATCCCAGACCTAGTTCATGGATCGATTGCTAACAAATGTTTTAATCTTTTTGTCTTGAAATTAAATAAAATAGTTCATCCTTGTCCCAAAGTCTTATGTTTGTATGATTTTATTCATTTATGCATTTATATCTATGTCTAAACTTTGAAAGTGATCAATAGAGATTTCATATGATGTAGCATTTTCTTCCTAATATTTTGCAGGTCAGCTTTGGGAAGAGATCCATGATCTAGGAGGATGCAACAAGCGAAAGAAGTCTACGCCAACCACAAGGAGTAAAGGTGCACCCATTGACCCTCTGTCCTCTATCTCGTCACTTTGTTTAGATAGTTTTGGGGTAGCTTAAGGGTAGAACAATATTTTAAGGGAAGTCATCGCTCTACCTGTACCTAGACCCAATATAGGGGGATTTTCCCCGTAGAAGAATTGGTGACTCCATTGGGGAGTCTCTCTAGGGTCTTAGGTGGAGATTTTGGTTTGATTAGGTTTTTTTTCAGTTTATTTTTGAGTTTTTCAAGTCTACTGAGTCAGTTTAGGGTCTCTGGTCACCTTCCAGGTGCCTACCAACGTTCCCTGCCCAGTTATTTTTCCAACACTTTTTCTTTTTGAAATTTTGCAAATTTGTACATGTCCTGTCCTCTGTATAGCCCGCATAAATACGTGGTTTTCAAAGTATACAACCAACATACATACACAGGTTTCTTGTGCGCAACCCGTTTCATTGTGTTTTGGAAGATTTAAAAAAAAAGATTTTTCCTTTCCTGGCAAGAAGCTTTGTGCTTCTCATGCCTTCTTTAACTCTTCATGGTATCTGTTAATGGTTTTTGGTTGGGTTAAATATTCGATTTACCTTTCTCTTTGTAAAGAACCCCTGTCGTTTCTTTATTTTCTTTTATTTTCTTTGAGGGTCTAGGGTGAACTTTTAAGCATTAGACCCTCCCATGGATTCCAATGAATCCTTGCATTTAAGCAATGGTTTAGGGTCTGTGTTAGTCTTGGGTTTATTTTACCCTTACCTTTTTAGTGCTTTGAAAAAAGAAAAAAGTATCATTTACATGTGTTTTTTCCTATCTAAGAATTTCAAAAAATAAGAAAGAATTGTTGCATTTAGTTATGAATTTTGTTTGGTAGTTGTAGCATAGGTTGTTATTTTACAAAAGAAAAGAGTTATTTTTCAAAGTTCCTTCTTTTCTATTTCCCTGAAATTTTAGTAGTTTGCATTTACATTATAAAAAAAAAAGTGCATTTGAGGAAACATTTTACATTATAGGATCTTGGAATACTATTTCAAAAAGTTTGCATTTACAAAGATTTAAAAGCCATTTCTTTCAATTGAAGAACCTAGTTTTCTTTTGCACAAATGCTCTAAAGTTTTTCTTCTGTTTCGTCTCTTGTAAACACCATAAGTTGCAACCCCATACCCTTTTGAGTAAATCAAGCCAATTAAAATCAAGGTTTAACACTTAAAATCAACTAGACTTTTGTTTGTAGGGTTCACCAAGTAGTCTAGGATCTATTGAGGAAAAGGTATGTAACACCTTACTCAATCATTTTTAGATCTTGCCTGGCTAGGACAAGATAGTTGGGAATGTCACCCAAGATTTATAGCCTCAAAAACATTCTCTCAATCCGTGAGTATTAATTACAAGGATTAAGGATGATTTTATAATTTATATATGTTGCAATCTATTATAGCAAGATTTGCCTCACCCTATGCAATCTTGCACATAGGGACTTTTTCCATTTCCCTATGCAGCCTTGAAGTTCATTTTTGCAAATCCCAGAGCTAAAAACATGATTTTTCCACATATACGTGCCCTGCCTATATTGCAACATGTGTATACACAGGTTGCACCACTACAGCCCGCATACATTGGGAAATGTGCTCAAAATTTAAAAATGGTGTCGGTTTTCCATGTCACATCACGAGATCAATGATCCTTGGCCTTCCATATACTGTAAACATTCTGAATCGGCCCTTCAGTTCCACTCGAAGGCTATAAATGGGCCAAATCCAAGCTATGGAAAAGAGGAGAAAGAATTCAACTTTGAGAGCAAAGTTACTCTGGAGAAACTATTCACTTCACATTGAGTCTGCATCCCTTTGTCCTTTAAGTCTGAACACATTGTTCATCCCCCAAGATCTTCCCTTATTGATTGATAACTTCATTGTCTCTCTTATATGAGCGTGCGTTTGGTGGAGGATTGAAGTGGTGGAGGCCCAGCTGGAAGGAACTTAGTTTCTCGGTTCTGAACCATGCTAACACAAAAGTTTGTAACTCATTCACTTCTGCTGATTATATCTTAATAGAAATACTCTTTTCTCGTCCAATTAATATCTCGCAAATATTTGAATTGTTATTCCATGGGCGTATTTGTTATGAATATTGATGGATTACACTATCTAATGTGCTAACATTATATATTATCACCATATTCTTGTGTTGCTTGGTTGTTGAGGACTAGTTGCAGGTATATTGCTTTGGGTCTAGTGCTCAACGATGGACTTCATAGAATGTCTAGACGAGGTAGGCCTCTTATCTTGTATTGTTATCATATTTGTTTATATAACATACTTGAAGTTAGAGTTGATTTATGCAGTCATTTCCGTCTGTTGTGGTTTACCCCTAGCCATAAAAAGATTTTCCTCATAACAAGATTAGTGACCATACTGGAGATTGAATCTTCTTTTTTTGGGTTTGGTTTTTATCCTTAGATTTATCTCATTCATATTGAGTTTCTTGTTGTATGATTGCTTGACAGACTCTCTTCACTCTGAGTCTGAGTTTCTTAGCCTTCTCCTTAGCCTAGCTATGTTTTAACACATATACGTGGGTTTTTTCTTGACAGTCGCATACATACGCGTGCTGTACTTCTGCATGTTGCGTACATACGTGCTTTTCCCTTGAACAGTTGCGTACATCAACCTTTGTTGCTTGATTGCTAGGTTTGGTGGTTGCTGGGTAGGTTTTGATGATTGCTGAGTCTTCTTGGGTCTCTGTGGTGACTGTTAAGTGTCTGTGGAATGACAGGAAACCTGTCTTTGGTTGAATTTTTGGGCGGTGCCTTTCTCATCATATTTTTGTTTTGATTGTCCTTGCACCTTGGGCTGGGTGTTTTTCTCCTTAATACCCTACTTGGGTTGTCTCTGCCTATACACAGTAGAGTCTTTATATCAAGCTGTTGTTCATTCCTTTCATTTTCATTCTCTTATATTGAAATTACAAAAATATTAGGCATTTTACATTGATTGGCATTTTAATCTCTTGAGTCTTTGTCATTTATCTTAGTGCATGTAAAGAAAGATTACATTTTATTCAGAATTGTAGAATTGAATTGAAAATTTCATTTTTGAAAAGCATATCATTTATTGGAAATTGAAGTTAGGACTTTGCATTGTATTCAAATTCATTTATTTTACTTGCTGAGTCATAATAGCACTAGTTTCACGACCGCACCTTTTGACTAAGAAAGGCCATTAAAATTAACGCCATAATTTAAAATTGATTAATAACGATTTTATTTTCTAGGGTGCACAAACTAGCTTAGGATTTAGAGCCTTGGAATAGGATTTTGTGAGTAAACTTATCCAAGGCTATTAAATAAACATATGTGTCTGACTAAGGGAGTGGATAAATCCATTGTATAATCGGTAATATCAGGAGGCTTTGCTTACACAGGAGTTAAGCACGAGGTTACGTGAGGTTGGTTGAAGGGATATTCCCTCGATACCGTCTTAGCGTCAGATATTTCTGGGGAACTATTGGTATATGGGGATCTTACTAGTGCCATTACCTCTGTGAGAGGCGGTGCAAGGTTTCAGGCTTTGCTACCCTGCCCATATGATAGATGTGAATTATGACTGTTCGTATGTGCATCGGTTATACCATGGTTGTTTAGTTTCTTGTCTTAGGTACCACATAGGTTACTTGCAGGGGTTATTATGCAGGTATCCTGGGTCATATAAGGGTCGGACAACACATAACCTTTATGGAGGATTACCTCTCCAGAGGGATCTGAGCGATTGGGTTTTAAGCTCACGAGGGCCCTTATAACTGATTTTGTTTCCTCCAATCTTTAGCAGTAGAGTCTCATGCCCCTCTTGGGAAAGGCATACCTACTTTAGAGATGGAGGTCCCTTTCAACCACTTTATTCTGTTTGTGTGCATATTGGCCGTTTGATTATTTTTGGTGTGCTCTTTGATTATTAGTAGACCTTTGAGATTTTATACCATGCCTTGAGTTGTCATTATCATGGATAGTGGAGTTCCTTTGGATCCCTCATTTACCACTACCTCCACCATGACATTATCTCATTTTATGGGGACAAATCCGTCTTTGTTTCATAATGGTATGAAAAATTATGATACTCAGTCAATGCCTTGGATCTCTAATCATTTTTCTCATGGTATGCCAGACATGTCTTTGCACTTTCCATCCTCTGTCTCGTCTCCTTATGCGAATCCAAGTTTTGGGTCTGGGGGCATGATGACTCCTTTTTCTCCCTCTCTGTTTGGTGGGAGTCATATCCCTCAAACAAATCTTATGGTAGGAGGTTGGAATATTCCTTCCTAAATATCCACTTGTCCAGGAGCAAGTGCTCAAAAGGGAAGTCATTCTACTTATTACACTCTGTCCACCTATCCTTCTTTCACTATGCCGGTTCCTACAAATGATTTTCCCATGGCAGACCTCCGTATGTCCTCTGGTGTTCCATAAGGAGGGAGTCATTCTTATAGTATGAACAACCCCCTCCACGGAGTTCCTTCGTCTGGGGGAAACATATATCCTCACATGAGTAACCCTTGTCAGGTCGCTTTCTCTTCGCAAGCGACTTCCTCAGTGTTGATGTACTTACACCCCTTTATGAAACAGTATGGAGGAGGATACTAT
This sequence comes from Picea sitchensis, assembly GCA_010110895.2. NCBI lineage: Eukaryota > Viridiplantae > Streptophyta > Pinopsida > Pinales > Pinaceae > Picea > Picea sitchensis. The sequence continues at coordinate 16,246 of SNQJ01S0184461.1, forward strand.
CCTATCGGACATGGCCATGGTGTATACCAGAACCCTTCTTGGCCTGTAATTTATCAAAACCAGTCTTTCTCGGAACCTTGGTCTCAAATGCCACATCTCACCGCTGCCACCAATCCAGTCACTTCCATTCATACCGGAGTTCCATCACCAACCACTGCTAGTCATGTTGGAGATTGGTTGACGACCTCTGCAATTCATGTTGAAACCCACAACCAACCGTTGCTAGTCAGGATGGGGGAGTTACGCTAGTCGCCATGAGTCATATCGACATCACGTCTCCTATCACTATACATCATGTGGGAGATGAATCTCCAACCTCTGCCAGTCATGCTGAGAGCATGTCGCTAACCATTGTAAATGATGCTTGGGCATTCATATGATTAATAAGCCTAGATGTATTAGACGTAAGCCCAATTTCCTTTGTAGGACTTGCGAAAGAGATCGCTTGACTCGTTTGTGTCCTGCTACTGCTAGGATACTGAAAGCATGGTTCTCACTTGAGGGCCCTTCGATTTCTGAGTTGTCTTTGGTTTCCCAACACTTCGTTTCTCCTTTGATTGACATGATAGTCATGCTGATGAAATCATCACCTGACCCCACTCCTATTTTTGATGGTGCTGCATCTCCTGACCCCACTCCTATTTTTTTGGGTGATGCGTCTCTTGACCTTGTTTTCTCACATCCTATTCAACCAATGGTTGAAGAAGTGGTCACACCGATGCAATTTTAGTTCAATCCCACTTTTATAGTTCTATTTCTATACCTTCTATACCATGTCATTATCATTTCTAGTACTGCACCTTCTAAACAAGAGAGAGTTTTACTCTCCCCGAGTACTCTCCCTCCAAGTGCTGGAGAGGTTCCCTTTGACTGGGATGGTCTTGTAGGGTATCCAATTCCTCCTCCTATGCCCTTTCAACTAAGAGACATTATTCGATATGTCATGGAGAGGGTAACCTATGATACCACTTTATCCTCCTCGACTTGGAGAGATTTGGGTTTTCCCAAGCTTGTGTCAACTATTCGTAAGATGCTGACCTTTCACAGAAATCCTGCACTGGAGCCTTGGCCTCCCCCATGACATGTTGCCCAAAAACCTCTTAATGAGTCTGATTTAATCTCTTTTCCGACTCATCTAAAAAGTGAAAATATTGCCGAGTGAATTTTTCCCTTTCACACTCATTAAATTAGACTTGAAAGGCCATGAGTCTTGGTTAAGCTCTTTTCTGACTCGTTTTCAAAAAGAGAAAATATTGCCGAGTGAACTTGTCTCTTTCGCACTCGTAAATTTGATTTGAAAAGGATGTTTATTTGGTACAAGTTTATTCCTTTTTCAAACCATGTAGACTAAGATTATGAAAAATGACATTTTTTGGCATTAAGTTGTGATTGCATCTCATGCCCTTGCTTGCAGTATTGAGCCTATTTCTGGTTCTTGCTTTCCATAATAAACTGTTTGCCTCAACAATTTTGCATCCTCAACCAAGCAGAGCCTTGTTTATATCCTTCACAACTTGACACCCTATACCCAGGAGAGAACATTCCCCCAAGTGTCCATCTCCCGCATGCACCTCCTTGCATTGAGCATAGGTATGCTCCACTGTTGGAACTAGTTTTTCTTATTTGCGACACTCATTCCCTCTATATCATAACATTCATTTAACTATGAAAAAAAAAAGACGGGCAGGAAGGGAGTATTATCTCATATTGGCAGCAGTTGTGTCGCCTTTGAACATAGCACAAAATTTTTGAGTCCACTTGTCTTCATAATTTTGGGTTTATCATGACCTTAGGAAGCCGAGCTTGTTATAGAGAGTTTACTCCCTTGACTGGTTACTCTTTTAGTCCCTATGGAGAATTTGATTGATGTCTAATGCAACTCATGGTTTCATCATTGATTCTATGCTTCCAGAGTCTTCCATATGTCTCATGCTATTGTTCAAAGGATGTCTATCAACCTGTGTCGATCATTCCTTAGAACTCTTGACTTTGCATGTCATCCATACCCTCAGTTTGTCTCAAAATCACATGAATTTGTAGTCCTATTGCGCACCCTGGTCCTACTTTCCTCATTGGTAGGTAACCTTGAACCCAAGAGTCGACATTTCATCATTGGTCATTGACTGGGTGGTTTCCCTTGTGTTCGATGGAAAGACATCTATTCACACATTGGGATTCATGCAGTTTCTTGGATGCCATTAGCCTTATTGGTGATTTCCTCACCTTTGTCAACAATTTTCCTCATTGGATGCTATTCAAAGGGTCTTTTTTGTGTACCGCTTGCACTTGGCACACGCGAAAGATGCACAAGGTTGTTGGTTCGTGAACCTGTTCTTCATCCTATTTCCTCCAAATCATCAAGTTCCTTCTTTGTACCTCATGCTGAATGATGAGAGATTCCTTAATGCTCTCCTTTCAGTGGGTCTCCTTCCATCGAATTCTTCTCATCTATTCTAGAGACGAGACCTAGAGTCTTATGAGTACCTAGAGGCTTGTAGTCATTAGTGGTAATTTTGTTGGTTGTGGAGCTTGATTATCTTCCTGATTCAGAGGTCCTTGCTTTCAGCCGTGTTTATACCCCATGAAGTATTTACACCCCAGAAGTATGTACACT
>SNQJ01S0184462.1:0-17782 GCA_010110895.2 Picea sitchensis
ATACCATATGTTAAGAACCAAATATCAATATAGCATAGAAAAACCTCAGAAAAAGTACTCAACGCCTTGAAAAAGAGATAATTTCAGATAATAAGCCTCTTCGAGGGGGAAATCTCCTTTTACCCCACTTAAATGTTCAAGTACAGGATAATTCAAAATGAAAATGTCTCCTTGGTATATATAAGAGACTAGGAGGTATACTTACAACTAATGGCCTAAAGCTGACATAAATAAAATAACATTACTAATAAAATATGCCCCAATTAAGAGGTAATGAGCCAATATTATGGCTTAACAACTTCACTCAAGAAGTATGGACAACCTCTAGGACATTGGTGAGTGGAGATGGAAGACAGGAAGATGATTATTTGGTCAATGCATTCAAATTTTGGTTTGAAGACAAATATGTAAGTGAGAACAAGTTCTTTCCAAATGATGTTTGTTGGGATATATGGCACTCTCAAAAAGAAAGTATATTCTAGAATTCTCTTTTCTCTCCAGAAAAATATTTTTATAGAATCCAATTATGTTATGAAGAGTATAAAGATCTAAATAAGGTGAAAACTTAAAGACGGATTGATCCACTATTTATTGATGAATAGAAGCCCTGGTGTTTTTTTTATGGAGTGTGTCCTACAATCCAAGGAAGTGTGGAGCTAGAGAATGTCTATTTGTAAACTCATCACATATTATTTATTTCTCTCTAAGGTTGGGTGTCAAATCAATTCTAGTAGCTTTACTTAGGATTGCTCACAAAGGCGGGTTGTGGAGTTACAGGTTTATTGGGACTCCAAGATGATAATCAACTAGATGAGTGGCATCTCAAACATGCAAAATGTGAGTCTACAAGTAGTAAAGTCAAATATTTTAAAGTTGAAGAAACACTTCCAACAAGCTTCTTTCACCCATATCTTTCGGGAACTTAGCCAAAAAGGAAAGTCTTTCACAAAAGCATGGCTTTCTTTGGAGCCAAGTCTAATCATTATATCTAAGGATAAATATGGTGAGGTACCTTACGGCCCTCCATTTTAATTCCTCTAACATTCTTATAATTTTCTCAAAATATATGTTATTTGATGTAATCTATAATATGTGGATTGTATGGATCCTTGGTTTTTTTTGTTTTTGATGGAAAATTTTCCTATTATCGGTAGTTGTAGATCACTAGAAAAGTGAGGGGGTGGGATCCATGTCTTTTGCAATTCATATAAGCATACCATGAGTAATATAGTGGCTATGCTACTAGTATGGGAGGTTTTAGGTTGATCTGGGCATATTTCTAAATGTATTGTAATTTTTCTCTCTCAAAAATGAATACAATATGTTTTTTCTATGGAAAAAAATATGTGTGTGTGTGTGTCAAATAATCTCAAAAATTACACATAGGTGAAAAAACATTCCTATGATGATAATCGGATGCCATGTTGTGCCCTGAATATCCAAGGGAAGTATGGATGGTGTACTTAGCCACAATTTGTTCCTCCTTTGGCTGCTTACAAGTGAAACAGAACCAAGAGAAGTAATTTTTGTGAGAACTTTTCCTTGACCTAATTTCAAATATATTATTGATTTGAAAGGGGAAGTGTTTGCTTCTTATAAATTCATAACAACTCTATCTTATATTGTTGAGAAGATTTGATTTTCCATTTTTATACGTGATCTAATTGCAATAAAACTTCTTGGTATGACCTATAAGATTTTTCCATGTAAGAATAAGTGCTTATTCATCAAAACTTTCATTCAATAAAGATGATTTCAATAACTTCAATCAATTTGTGTTCACCATAGAGTAAATAGGCATATATGGGGGTAAATCTAAAGGAAGATCATTTTTTATATTCTTAATTATTTCAAACAACCCATACATAATGCAATTGACATTTTTGTGTAGACTATTAAATATTTCCATAGACAAGTGTACACACATTTAGTTTCTAATCTAAAACTCTAGGCCATTTGATGCTTCTCTTGTGTCTATTTGTACATTGATCACAATTTATGTCAGGCTTGTTGTACCTTCTCATGAGCCTTTCATGTCTTATCAACAAATTGTATGGGCATTCTTTTAATTAATGTTTGTTCCTAGTTTTTTTTTTTTTCTTAAACAAGATCTAAGAGAATTTCAAGTCGGAGGTATCCCAAACAAGTCTAAATCACAACATTTATGTTGATCTATGGATTTCCCTTTGTCACATAATGGTGAATGTATCACAAGATTTCATTTAATGTATTGGGACGCCTATGGTTATAGGCTCATAATATGTACATTACATACAATTTATGAACTTAGATCATCCATTTACTTTTTTCCAAGAAAAAAATTTCTCAATTTTATATAGAGTATAAATTCGTTTACAAAGAAACTGCAGCGAGCATGAAATGTAGTCATCGCACTAGCAGTGGGGGACCATTACAATCAAAAGACAACAAAGCTATGAAGGAGACTAGACGAGCAATGCGGTAGGAAGACTGGAGCGTGAATCAAGCGAGCAAAACTTTCCATAGGTTGTCAGCATTCTACTGCTAAGAGGGACAGCCGTCATCATTCAAAAATATTAATGAAGGAAATGGGACTCTCTATCCCTCTATCACAGTGGTAGACCGAGAGTCTCCCTACCACTTCATTTAGGGCCCTCTTTGAGAGAGCATCCGCCTCCCTATTGTGTGATCTAGGAATGTGGTGGAAGTTGATGTCGGAGAAGTGTTTGGAAAGTTCCAGCGTTTTTTGCTTCCAGCATTCGATATGGATAGAATGAAGCTTGCATTTTTTAGTTATCCAGTCGATAATAACTCTCGAGTCACCAAGGATGTGTAAGTGATTGATAGACCAATAGGAAGCAAGAGTGAGGGAGGCCCATAAACCCAAGAGTTCGGCTTTTGTATTTGTACCCACTCCACAGTTGATGAACCACTTAGTGATCCTCGACGGATGGTTTTTGAAGGTGCCTCTAGCCCCACAACATAATCCATTTGATTGTGCAGCTCTATCGAAGCAAGCTAGAGTGTGACCTTCAGCCATCTCAAAATCACAAGCTTTAATAGGGAAGGATTGTACCGTAGACGGTTGCTAGTAGAAGGAGGCCAAAACTCTGTGAATAACCGCAGGCAAGGAAGGAGGGCGATCCTCAAAAATCATGTTGTTCCATTCTTTCCAAATCTGCCAGCAGACATGGACCGCCAAACTAAGAGGAGCTGATTTTTGTGTGGACCACAAGGAAAAACAGTCTGAGATGGAGAAGCCGCTCCAGGAAAAAGAAAGAGAATAGTGCTTGAGTAGTCGATTCCAGACCTCCTTTGTAAAAGCGTAGTGTACCAGGAGGTGGTGGATGTCCTCGGAAGCTTGGCTACAAAGTAAACAGATCCCAGAGCCCTCCCAGCCTCTCCGTTGAAGCACGTCCCAAGAGAGAATTCTCTCTTTTCCAGCGAGCCAGATGAAGAGTTTAAGTTTGAGGGGGACCTCCCAATTCCATAACTGTTGCAACCATGAATTAACAGCTCCAAGGTTCAGCTGTTGAAGGAGGGCAGCATAAAGATTTTTTACTGTAATGATGCTCGTGGCATCCCCACCAGCCCATAGTAATGCATCTGGATCATCAGTCAGGGAGACATCGGCGCTTTTGAGAGCAGTAATAAAACGATTCCATTATGTGGCACACGGTCCGCTAAGGGATAGATCATCGCTTCCCATCCAACTATCCAGAAGAGGGAAAACGTCGGTCAAACCACTAATCTGTGCAAGATACGTAATGTTTAAAGACTGGAGCTGCAATCTCAGCGATGGCGAGAGTAACGACAGGTCCCCCAACCCGAGGATCATATCCATGTCGATGAGTATCTCCTTACCCGAGCCAGGCTTCCACCGGAGCCAGTGGAGAATCACCGGAGATGAAGCTACCAGGCCCTTCCAAAAGGGAGAAGCCCTCTTCAGCTGGAACGATGACTTACAGAGCCAATTGAGGAGCGGCATGGAGCCCAGATATTTATCAAATATGATTCGGTGCCAAATGTTGTCGTGTGTGACATCTCTCCAGAAAGAACTAGCCAGGAGGGTCGTGTTGAAGGTGGAGATATTCTTGAGACCCCAGCCCCCTGCCCTCCGAGGTTTTGACAGGGTTTGCCAGCTGCAAAGATGAAAACGGTGTTTTCCAGCTTGACCATTCCATAGAAAATTAAAAGATAACCTTCGAAGAATAGTAATAATCTTATTTGGGATCCGCTCTAGAGTCATCCAGTAAACAGCAAGGCTTTCCAGCACCGATTTTACCAGGATAAAGCGTTCGCCCAAGGAAAACCATTTGTTGCACCAAAAGCCAATTTTTCTTTCAAAAATAACCACTAGCCATCATCAATCACCAGGTGAGGAGGCTCCCAACTTCAGATGGAATCCAAGGTATCTGAAGCCTTCGCTCAAGTTTATAAAGGTGAAAGGGATGGAGTCTTTAAGGAGAAGGAGTTCAGCATCAGTTAGACCCCAGTAGTGGACGGAGTATTTGGAGTGATTGATGGATAAACCTGAAACAAACCAGAAGAGTTGGAGCACGTCTTGTATTACTAACCATTCCGCGAGATCAGCTTTCGTCAAGAGAAGAACATCGTCGACAAACATAAGATGGATGATCTTAATGAAACTTGAAACCTTTATGCCAAAAATATGGTGATCGGTGAAGCTTTTAGAGAGGAGAAGGCTAAGGCCTTCCATTATCAAGATAAAGATGTAAGGGGAGAGTGGGAATCCCTGACGGAGCCCCCTCTCACCTTTGAAGAAACTAGTTGCCTCACCATTGATCATCACTACGAAATTAGCGTTGGTAACACATGACAGAATCCAATTATTAAACTTGTCACCAAAGCCCACTGAGTGTAGGATTAGTCTCAAAAAATCCCAATTGATGTTGTCAAAATCTTTTTTGAGGTCGAGTTCCATGACCAGCGCCTTTAAATTTTTTTGCTTGATGTTGTGGATGCATTCATGGGCTGCTCCAATAGCATCCTGGATTCTTCTGCCCTTCAAGAATCCTAGTTGTTCCGCAGAGACACTCCTTCCAAGAAAAGGCTTGATTCGGTCAGAGATAACTTTGGAGATTACCTTATAAATGAGGTTGCACAGGGAGATCGGTCAGTAGTCATTGAAGGACAGCGGGTTGTTTTCTTTCAGAATCAAGACCAGGAAAGTGGAATTAAGGCTTCCAAAAATCTTTCCTTTGATACAAGTGTCTTCCACCATCTGTAGGAGATCCACACCTACAAGATCAAAGAAGAAAATGAAGAATTCTGACATCCAGCCATCAGGCCCAGGACTCCTCTCTATTTTGAAGTGTAACAGTATGTCTTTAAGCTCAGCAAGTGTGATAGGTTTGTAGAGGTCCGCGGCTTCATCTGCAGAGACTAACTGAGGGAAAAGTATGGTTGTAGAAACCTTTTCCAGGAGGTTTTGATTGCAGGTGGATTTGTACTATTGTGTAAAGTGTGATACGGCCTCATCCTTTAAGGCCTCCTGCCCACGAATAAAACCAACCCTGTTGCTTTTAATAGACCAGATAATCTTTTTGTTTCTATTATAACTAGCAACTTTGTGGAAGAATTTGGAGTTTGAATCTCCACTCTTTAACCAGGTTGCACGGTTGTGGAGTCGCCGACAATTTTCCTCTACACGAAGAATGGAATCTCTGTTAGATTCAAGCAACTTTAGCCTATCAGACTCCTCCATGGTCAAGGCAGAAGTGGTATAAATGAGGATGAGTTTGGTAATCTCAGTCTCCAGCAAGAGTAAACGGGACTGTTCCGCTGATTTTTTTCCATAGTACCAAGATTTTGTCTTAGATTTGAGGACTTTCAGTTTCCAAATGAGGCGAAGTTGTGGGTTTTCTTCAGATAGAAAACAAGGATCCGTCCAGACCGAGTTGACTAAATCAGTTTAGTTGGCAGATGTAAGCCAAGAGTGGTTGAACTTGAACGAAGGCGATCGGTGTAGCTCTGTAAGCCTCAGCTGGAGGAGGATAGGGGAATGGTCGGAAAAGAAGGGGAACTCCACCCACGAGGATGGTAATCCAGAAGATGACAAGTAACCATCTGCAACAAGAAAAGGATCTAGTCTTCTGGCTATAGCATCGGGACCAGTCCTTCCATTTCGCCATGTAGGGGCCAGACGGGTCGGCAGGACATCGATTAGATTGTTTGAGGCGAATAGCTCTCTGTAGTAGGCTTCAGTAGGACCCGGCAAGTAGGAACCTCCCTAGTTTTTGTCAGCTGATAAAATGATGTTTAGATCTCCGCCTATAATGAGATTTGGTATGGAAAGAATACCACTATCTGCCATATGTGACCAGAACAATGGTCTATCCGAGTAGGGGTCGTCGATGTTTAGTAACGCCATCTCCAGCTTTGTAGCTAAGCAGCAGCCTAACAACAGTATGCCCCCACTCAACAGGAAGGGTCTCAGATCAAAAATACTGGGGTCCCATGCCACCAACAAGCCACCGAAATTTCCTATGGATTTTACTGCCGCAGTAACCCAAGAAGTGCGAAATTGATGCACGAAATCTCTGGCTTTTTGATCAGCTGAGAGGGTCTCTTGGAGAAAGATGATATCAGGCTTCGATCGCTCCAACAATCTTCGTAAGGAAGCAGCCTTGAGGGTGCCTCCGATCTCTCGAATATTTAAGGAGAGCACAATCATTACTTATATCGTGCCAAGGCCTTCATTGCTCTAAAGGCCTTACCATCCTGAGTGGGATTGACAGAAGCAGATTGTTGAGAGCTTAATAACTCCTTCTTCTTTCTGGAGCTTCATGTCTGGAGAGGGGAGAGTTCAGTTCCAATGCCTTGCGACCAAGCAAAGTCCTTGACATCTTTTTGTTGTGAGTTTGAAGTGCCAGCCTCTGCAGCAGGAGTAATGAGTTCCTTACCTCGATAAATTGGCAACTGTGAGGTGTTGTCCGGGAGATAGGTAGAAGATGACGAGGGGTTCAGCGTAGCCAAGAGGTTTACATCATCATCTTCAGACTATCTATAACCTGGAAGAACCGATGGGGAAGATTCTAATTCCATAGAGAAAAGAGGAGAGCTTGGTTGCATGGTCGGGTGCGAATATGGAAGGAGGGGCGAGAAGTGGGAAGTGTCGGGGAGTTGTGCAGTTTCAACAATAGTCGAAAGAGGGCAATGAAATGTGGGGGAAGACAAGGCTGGTGAATGGGATAACGTGGATTCTGGGGAGGGAGACACTGCACTGCAGGAGGAGGAGAGCCAATGGAAGCTATTAATGGTTTCCTTCTCAGCAGCAGAAAGGGAATAAAAGAGGGAAGGATAGAGTTGGTTCATCTTATGCATCGGAAATTCAACTTGCCTAGGTAAGGGAAGAGAGGGAGGATCGGGAGGTGGATCCAAGTAGGCAAGGGAAGGGTCGGCTTCCATGTAGTTGGGAGGGTTTAGGTGAAGGTCATCATCTTCAGAAGAGTTGATCGAAGACTTACCAGGACAAGATCGGCGGAGATGGCTAGTTTCACGGCAAAGATTGCAACGGAAAGGGAGCCCGAGGTAGTCCAGGTTTTGTAGAAGTTTTCGCCCTCTCCATTCAATTTCCATCATTTCTGGCAGTCCTGCAGTTATGTCCATCTCAACCAGAACTCTGCCCATTTTCTTCAATGGACTATTTAGTGACTGTGTGTCAAGAGCTATGAACTTGCCTAGAGAGTTGCCTATAGCTCTAAAGGCTCCTTCATTCCAGAGGTGTAGTGGAAGGCTCGGGAGAAGCACCCAGAGATGTCTGAGTTGGAAGAAATCAGTGTTCGTATTGAAGGCCAGTCTCCAGCGCTTGAGCATAAGGCTGCTGCCACCGTAGGCCCATAATGAAGAAAGTAACAGAGAAGCGTCCTTAGGTGACTTACAGTTAAAACAAAGCCAACCTTTTTTGAGTTAGAGGACTTCCGGTGAATAACCTAAGAGAGGTGACCACATTAACTTTATCCAGTCCTCCAGAGGTTGGGTACTCAAGATTTTGTAGGAAACCCGTCCCACCAGTGCACAAGTGGACATATTTCAAAGGTCCTCAAGACCCACTCTATCGCCCAGCACCAAGCGCATTGATCTTCTGTTTGATTTCCACTCCTTTCGGCTGTGGGAAGCTCTGCGAAAAGAGGTAGGGACTTTTAGAGCGTCCTGGAGGGTAGGACAACTATCTCGAACATGAAATAGAGAGGAGTTGGAGGCAGGGAGGGGCATGTCAGGGACAGGTGGAGCGCTAATCGGTGCACTGGTTTCTATCAATGAGGGAGAAACTAGTGCAACGGGGGACACGGTGGGAACAGGAGGAATATTTGAAAAGGATGGCTTGGAGGGAAATATATGTTGGTTGGTTGCAAGGGAGTTCGCTTTATCGAATAGACCCTCTTGTTTCCAGATGAGTTCGTCGGAAGGCTTCATCAGAAAGTCTATCAGTAAGTCCATGTTAAAAAACTTGGCGAGTAACAGCAGGTCCACTTGTAAATGACAAGGCAGCGAAAAGAGGCGAGTGCGGGTCAGTGGGAAGAGTGTGAAAGTGGGGACCGACAGGTTGTTTGGGAAATCATTGTTGATCAGTTGAGATAGGGCCAATCAGGGATATGCACCCATGTTGATCAGTAGCTGGACAAGAAGACAAAATGCGTAGGGCAGTCACAACACAGAATGCCTCTATAAACTAAACTATGAAACCAGAACCAACCAACGCAGTGAGGTAAAAAAGTTTTGTGTCAAAGGTTGTTAAGTGAACGATGACCTGCAGCCAAGTGAAAGTCTCCAGGGTAGAACTGGGGGGATCAAGAAATCAGGAGAAAATGGAAAGAAAGGATCATGTTTCGCCTGGTTCGCATGGTTCGCCTACCATGTCTTCATCCATGTCTCACGAATATTTTCTGTGGATCATCCATTTACTTGTAGGTGGAATGCAATACTCATATATAACTTAATTTACATACATGTTAAGAGTATGTTGAACTAAAAGCTACTAAGAAAATTATCGTTATTGTTAGAAATAATGGAATTGGAAAATAAAATTATACATGTATGATAGTGAATAAGAGTTTAGTTGTTCTCATCTCATTACCATATTGTCGCGTGGAAGGGATATTTCCATCTTACTAAATCTACAAAGCATAAGCATGTCACATTCTCGACATCTTGACTTAATAAAAGAAACTACTACACTACTCTCAATCATAAATTATTGAAAGACAAATGGAAGGCAATTTTCACGTGTATTTGAAACTTTAGGACCCATAAGCTAGGTTTTGGTGGTTATTTGAGATATAGGTAATGTAGAAATTTAATGACAAAAATACGCAAGTTAATATTATGTCATATATTTAGCAACTTAGAGATAATTGTCTTGCATGAACTCAGAAATGTCTAAAATCCACATTCAGAAATTACCATAAGAAAAAATATGCATTGCTAAGTAATTATGCAGCGGAATAAACACAATGAACAACATTCAATCAACCATGAATAACTCAGAAATTTAGGCAAATGCCAGGGAAAACCCCAAGGTGGGGAAACCCAATGAGAGAGAGATATTTATTATTTGGCTTCAGAAAAGTACATATTAGTAGCAATAACACATTTACAGCCAAGAGAAAACCACTTACAGCACAAAATTTGTCTCACCACAGTCTGCCTTGAAAATCGTGCCACAGTCCGTACAGTTGTACGGATTTGTTGAAAACAGCGCCTCGAAATTTATGCCCACAACAGGTTGTTGTACCTTCTTCTGTATGACTAACCTCCTTCAGTAAATTCACCCAAATAGGTCTCGAAAATCGTGCCAACCATTGCCTCGATTTTTGTGCCTAAATTTGTTGTTGTACGGCCTGTACGAATCCGTACAGAATGGCATGTCTCAGCAAATTAAAAAAACAACAGTACTCTAAAACATAAATGTCTTCCTTGGGATTTGTGCCCTAGCTCTCTTGGAAAATGTGCCCTAGCTCTCTTGGAAAATGTGCCCTCCTTGTTGTCATCATTCCTCTCTCAAGTTTACTCAGAAAATCTCTCAAACTCCTTCTATCAATGCGTCTTGCACACTACCCAGTGCATTCTTTTATAAAATCTGAAAATGACATTTTCCCTCCCAAGTGTCTTTTCACCTTCCCCAACTCTAAATCCAAAGGTCAAGATCTAATCTTGTCTTTACAAGATCAAGGGCCATGATTCATTCCCTCCAAAATAAATCACTTAAAATATTAAAGTACATTGCACTTTATTACATAAGTGCACTTTATGAAATAAAGTCATTTTAATATTAGAAGGTACACTTTATTAAAAAGTCACTTTAATAAAAAAAACCACTTTACAACTTTATAAAAACTCATTATAAAATCAAGTGTTTAATAGTGTAAGTACAAGGTAACTTCTACATACATGACACACATGTGGAATACCTCCCGAGCTAAAAAACTAACAAGTAAAATTTGTGTGTATATAATTTTTCTATAACAAAAAAAATATCTCAAATATTTCTCATTTTCTTAATAAAAGCAATGTATTATTCTTATTAGATGTAGGTGGATGAGTTTCAACAAATCTCCACCAACGAAGAATTATTGTTTGCTTCTAAAGAAAGATTATCTACACTATGCAAACAAATGAAGAGGCAAGTTTTATTTTCCTTAACGTACCATTTGGCTCTTTCCCTTGGAAACTACTACTTATTAATGATAAATTATTATGATAGTTCATGATTGATCCAATCCTATAAATATACGATGAGGGGACCCAACCATATGGTCACAATGACAAAGCCAAAGGGGAGTTGTGTCTAGCCTTAAGGAGGGACGAAACATTATTTTTATCAATGCAAAGGGCATTAATATCAAGTACCTTTTTTAATATGATCATTCTAACAATGATATTGACTTTATTATATATTTTGAATGTTATTTTATAATCATTTAAATATGAAAAGACTGTATATGTATTATTGTAGATGCTAAGTGACTAGCATATGAAGCAATGGAGCATCAATAAGGATTTCTTATTGTAGAATAGAGTTTATAAGTATTGGTTTTATTCCTCATGGCATGATAACTTGATAACTTAATAAAGGATTAAGAAAGTTTATTAGTGTCTTGCAAAATAGCAAATTAACTTAATAAAGGATTAAGAAAGTTTATTAGTGTCTTGCAAAATAGCAAATTAACTTAATAAAGGATTAAGAAAGTTTATTAGTGTTTTGGAAAAAACAAATTAACTTAATAAAGGATTAAGAAAGTTTATTAGTGTTTTGCAAAAGAGCAAATTAATTAGTAATAATCATATTTAAGTAAAAAGTGGTTGATATATGTCAATCTGCGCTATTTTTCATCCTTTAAAATTAATGGCGTCGATCGATGTATATCAACCACTTTTTACTTAAATGTGGTTGTTGCTAGTTGACGATCAGCATACCTAAGGATAGACCATTAATATATTAATACATAATTAATTAATTAATTAGTTGTTACATTAATACTTTATATAATAATAATGTATGAATGTATTACATTAATGTATTATATTATTGTATTAATGTATATAAATCAATGTTTTATTCATGTATTAATGTGTTGTATTAATGTAATGTATTAATTAATTAATACAATAATACATTATTAATTAACACATTGCTAAAGTATGATCAAGAAAGTTGTTCTTAGAGACTGGGATTGATCGTGAGAGGAGGGGGTTGCAGCTAGGGTTTTCCCTATCCACGGCCTGTGAAAAATTTGCCACAGCCTGTTGCAGCTTGTCGAGATCTCTTGGTCGTCGATATTCTGTATATGTTTATGGATGTAAGTTTTGTGTTATGATGCCTCATTTCACCTTGTTTGCAGTTGTCCATCGCCCCTGCATCTGCTCATCGTCGTCGCCATCTGCAGATATATGTTGTCGTTCACAATCGGTGGTGTGTGTTATCCCCATTGGACGGGTTTTTCAAGTTTTTCCTCTGACATCTTAGTTCGCCTCGCATGGACTCTCCTCCCTTCGAGATGCGTTTTTGGTGTAGTTCTTTCTCTGGATCTGACGATTGGTCGTCACTGATTTCGATGCTGGAGTTTCTCCTTTGTGGTGATATCTCTCCTCTGCAGCCTCTTTTCTTCTTATTTTTCTTTTTCCCCTTTCTGGTGCCAGTGCATTCAAGGTTTGATGCATACTCGAGGTCTCATTTTCTCTGGTGTTAAGGAGGTGGTGTCCTGTTCATTTTCATAGTGCTATTTTTTTTAGGGTTTTCTTCCCTCCCTTTATGTCTCTCGGAGGATGTATGTTGCTCTGACCTGGTTCGTCTGGCTTCTGGGGCATCATTTGGGATTTGTTTTGATGCATGCTCTCAGCGAGGTCTAGGATTCGCTTCTTGGTTTTGCTCTTGCGGACTTGTGATGGGGTTTGGTCGGTCTTTCACTATGCTTTGAAGGCATTTTTATGCCTATCAATGCTCATATGATTGTATTGGATTGGATTTTCCTAGCTTGTTCAAGATATAATGGCTTGTTGATTGAGGCTATCAAAACTAAATGCATAACTATTCATGAATTATTCGGAATGTAAATTTTATCTATATGAATACAAATTTCGCTTTTTTCCTTGGGAAAAAAATACATTAAGAAAGTATTAATACACTAATAAAATAATGCATTAATAATACAATAAATAAATCATTAAATACAATAACACATCAAATACATTGAATACATTACTAAACTATCAATACATTGATAATACATTAATAAAGTAGTAATACATTTACCTTAATATATTTAGTAATACATTATTAGAGTATTAAAACATTAATAATACATTACTGTAATTTATAATTTAAAGTATTAATGCATTAATGTATAATGTAACATATTAAAGTATTAATACATTATTACATTATTAATTAATATATTGCTAAAGTATTATTACATTAATAAAGTAATACATTAAAAATACATTATTAAAATAATAATACATTAATAAATACATTATTAAAGTAGTATCACATTAATAATACATTATTAAAATATTAATACATTAATTGAAAATAACCATGATTAACATTAAAGTATTAATTTAATTAATACATTAATGTATTAATTATTAATTTAATTAATAATTAAAGTATTAATTTACATATTAATGTATAATGTAACTTATTAAATAAGTCATACATTAATAATGTAAAGTATTAATTAATTAATACATTAATACATTACTAAAATATTTTTACATTAAAAAAGAATAAATACACTATTAAAATAATTAATAATTAATACATTATTAAAGTATTTATACATTAAAAAAAGAAGAAATACACTAATAAATTAATAAAGTAGTATCACCTTATTAAAGTATAAATAATACATTAATTAATAATTAATACATTACTAAAGTATCTATACATTAAAAAAGAATAAATACATTAATAAAATAATAAAGTAATATTACATTATTAAAGTATTAATAATACATCATTACATTAATGTATAAATTGAATTATTATTTTACATTAATATATAATGTAAGTTATTAATTAATTGATACATTAATAATGTATTAATTAATCAATACATTATTAATTTAACACATTACTATAGGCTCACATATATGTGAGCCTGCTCACATATTAATACACTAATAAAGTAATACATTAATAAATATATTACTAAAGTATTAATACATTAAAATATTAATAAAGTATTAATAAAAAATAAAGAAATACATTAATGAGTAGTTGACTTTAGTGATTCATTATTAAAATATTAATGTATTATTAAATGTATTAATTAAAGTATTAATACATTAATAATGCAATGTATTAATTAATTAATACATTTTTAATTAATATATTGCTAAAGTATAAATACACTAATAAAATGATACATTAATAATACATTATTAAAGTATTAATACATTAATAAATATATTATTAAAGTAGTAATACATCAATAATACATTATTGAAGTATTAATACATTAATTGACAATGGTTGTAGTTGACTATGGTTGACCATGACCATGGTTTCTTATGGTTGACCATGACCATGGTTAACTTTGGTAGATATTGGTTGACTTTGGGAAGGAAAGGTTGACTATGGTTGACATGGTTAATTATGGTTGACCATGAACTTCCTTGACCATGACCATGGATAACTATGCTTGACCATGGCCATGGTTAATTGTGGTTGACCTTTGATTACCATGATCATGGTTAATTATGGTTGACCATGACCATGGTTAACTTTCATAGACCTTCACCATGGTTAACTTACGTAGACCTTCATTATGGTTGACCTTGGTTGACCATGACCATGGTTGAATGTGGTTGACCATGGTTGACAATGGTTAACCATGTTTGATAGTTTTTTTTCATAGGTGACCATGGCTAGCCATGACCATGGTTGACCAAGACTATGGATGACATTCAGATAGCGACATTTGGAATTGTTTGTCACATTATGACGATGGGTAATTTTTCGTAACATTGCGACAACGAGGTTATGTTGATGACATTGAGACGACGAGGCAATGTTCATCATATTGCGATAATATGGTTATTTTCGTCACATTGCGAGGGAGGGGCTAAGTTCGTCAAATTGCGATGACAGGATATTGCGTCACACTATGATGACAGGATATTTTCATCACATTGCGACGATGGGTCTATGTTCATCACATTGCGACAACAGAATATTATTTCTCACATATTGACGACAAGGATATTGCGACGATAAGCCTATGTTCATCACATTGTGATGACAGGACATTTAAGTAAAAAGTGGTTATATGATGAACATAAATGTCCTATGTGATGAACATAATGTTGTATGTTCATCGTATGTCATATGACTATGTGATGAAAATAAAAGTTAAATCTTAATCACATTGTGACAACATGACATTTATTTCAACGATAGGGTTATGTTCATCACATTGCAACGACATGACATTGTTTGTCGCATTATGACAATAGGATATTTGTGTCACAATGTGACGACAAGGATATGTTCATCACATTACGACAATGAGGCTATGTTCGTCACATTGCAACAATATGGTTATGTTCATCACATTGGGATGACGAGGCTATGTTCGTCACATTGTGACAATATGGTTATGGGCAGCCATGGTCATCTATGGACAACAATTGTCAAACATGGTTAACCATTGTCAACCATGGTCAACCAAAATCAACCATGGTCATGGTCAACCAAGTTCAACCATAGTTATGTTCGTAACATTGTGACAATATGGTTATCTTCATCACATTGTGTGTTCATCGTATAAGGCTATGTTCGTCACATTGCGGACATATGGTTATGCTCATCACATTGCAACAATATGGTTATGGTTTTCACATTGTTACGGTGGGGCTATGTTTATCACACTGTGAGGACATGATATTTGTGTCACATTATGACAACTGAATATTTGCATCACATTGTGAGGACGAGGCTATGTTCATAACATTGCGACGATAGGATATTGTTTGTCGCATTTTGACAACGACAGGGATATTGTGATGATGGGGATATGTTCATCACATTGCAACGATGGGACATTTAAATAAAAGTGGCTATGTGATGAACATAAATGTTGTATGTTCATCATATGTCATATGGCTATGTGATGAACATAAATGTCATATGTTCATCACATTGTGACAATGGGAAATTTATTGCGATAACATGGTTATGTTCATCACATTATGACAACATGACATTGTTTGTCACCTTATGATGACGGGATATTTGTATAACATTGTGACGAGGACACTATGTTCATCACATTGTGATGAGGAGGCTATGTTCATCACGTTGTGACGACGAGGCTATGTTCATCACATTGATAAAAAATCATATTGAACTTTGTAGATGATGAATTATACTTGTTCTAAGGAAATTGATAGTAAATATACCTGATTTATACTTGTTCTAAGGACATTGATAGAAAATCATTTAATAATTTATACTTGTTATAAGAACATTGATAGGAAATCATCTGAAACTTTACACATGATGACTTATATTATTCTAAGGACATTGATAACAAATCTACTTAATTGATACATTATAGATGATGATTTATATTTGTTATAAGAACATTTAAAGGAAATCAACTTGTTTTATGCTTTGCAGATCACGATTTGTACTCATTCTAAGGACATTGATAGAAAATCAGCTTGAAATTTGATGATGATTTAGTATTGTTATAAGGACAATTAAGTACAACACACATGGATCATAGAGTGTATACATTGCACGATGATACAAACTATGACCATTATACATGTGTTGGATTACTGAGAGGGGGGGTGAACCAGTAATAGAGCAATTGAATCCTTTTTCACCATAAAATGCAAGTGTTATATCAATGTAGCGTAATCATCCAATAGTTTCAGAGTAAATAAACAATGAGCAAATGAGCAATCATACATATACACAGTACACCAGTGTTTTTACGTGGAAACCCAAAGCGGGAGAAAAACACGAAATACTTTTTCTTATATGTCTTTAAGAATTACATTCATTAGAAGCACCAACTTCCTTTGTTTTCCAGTTGCAACTGGAAGGAGGCTCCAACCCCCTAGTTTCTCAGGCTACAACCCGAGGGAAGCTCCAACTCCCCAATTCTCTGGCTACAACCAAAAGGAGGCTACAACCCCCTATGTTCTTCGGCTACAACCACATGTTGTTTCCTCGTCCAATCGCCTTGCCGTAGAAGTAGAATGATGGAACCATTGTCACACTATCACTGTGAGATATATTGTTGTAAACCTATACCAATCAACTTGCACCAAACAACCTATAATAACATGTAATCAACCTATACCATAAACAAGTGCATCAACCATGCACCAACATGTACCTCAACCTGTACCATCAACGATTGCATCAACCATGCACCAAATATGTACCAATCATGCATCAAATACACATAAACTATGACTCATCAATTCCAACATCATCAACTATACACCTCATGTATGTGCCAACTCATCAACTACTTGTCTCAACCATGTACCCAACATGTACCTCAACCAAAAGCCTTCATCAATTTCATCATCCAAATCTGATTTGTAACTATGTAATAGACCTGGTGTATATGATCACATACATGCAAACCTTCCTTAACTTTAACAACAAGAGACTAGCATTTTCATCAAACTTTACTTTAGTCTCACATGACTAATTTTAGATTAGTCAACAACCCTAACTTGAAATAATCATAACTATGTACCTGTAATGAATAAAGATATGAAAATAGTACACATTTTTATTCAGTGTCTTTTATACAATTCCTCCAGGTTTCACAGCTTGGAAACTCTCAGAAAAGGAATTATAGAAAAAATGCCATACCTTGTTGAATTTTGGCTTATTCTAGAGAGCGAACTTGTAGAGCGTGCCCCGCACATAATATTTTTTGTATGGATCTGAAAATGGCACACAAAATACTAGAGATTGTACTATAACCAATACATTTGGTATTACTGAATTTGGATCTATTACTTCACCTTCCCTCTAAAATTTTCCTTAGATATCCTTTGGTTACCTCACTCACTTGTAGATATTCAATATGCTCAAGTGTATTTGAATGAGAGACCCTTGCCTCTTATTTATACTTTCATGTAGCTTCCTTGAGGGGTTACCTTCTAACCATGTTAACCCACCTTCCTTATTTTAGGGCTAATCCACTTCTAACCACTTGTCCACTTAGTGATTTCTCCATTAACTTTATTATTTAAATAATTTCTTTTGTATCCACTTTGACTTATAGTACACTCATCACTTCAC
>SNQJ01S0184463.1:0-18859 GCA_010110895.2 Picea sitchensis
AGACTCCAAATATCAACTAGATTAGAAACCAAAATGTAAATGCATTGAATGAGACTATATTTCTCATTATCTGTTGAGTTGGTGACAATGTTGGTTGATTAATTAAAAATGTTGCAAAGGAATCTGAGCAATCAAGTTCATATTAACACTTCCCTAAGTTGCCTTCATTAAAGAGAAAAATCACGAGTTGTTGTTTGCATGAGCTATTTCCAACCTGCATAACAAAAGAGAATGTTATAATCCGCTATTTACAGTTTGGGAAAAACCTTTTTTCTAAATGAATAACTTATTAAAATTAAATTAGACTAAAAATAAAAGTAAAGACCAAAATTAAACTAATCCTAAGCAATGCATGCTAAGCTACTCTAAACTTGAACTATATTTCCTATCATAAAACTTGTGCAAAATCATAACACCAGTGCAATCATTTGAGTGTTCATCTTCTGTTCATTTAGTCAAATATAACAACCTTCTTCCTAAGAGATAAACACCATGTGCTTTCGCACAAGATTCCCTTCGACATGAGACTTAATGTCCTTAATTTTTGTGATATTTGGATCCTTAAACACACTGTCTTGTTGAAGGTAAATAAAAATTCGATTCAACAAATCCTCAACATTGCACATCAAGGTTCGTATTTTCCGTTATCATTAATGATAATGATGTGAAACATGCGTATAATCATCTTCAACCTTGCGATCAACAAGAGAAAATCACAAAGGAAATGAGAGAAATTAAGACACTTTGGTAAGGTACAAGTAATATCAGATCATAACTTAGATGGATTGACTCCCCCATCGTTAATGAAAGGTAGAACTAGAAATCATAAATGAATGAAGTGATAAAGATTTGATTCCTAATTGGTGATAAGTTGATGTTTGTCGTGATGGGAAAATACATGAAATTTATATCCTCAAGTTCCCAAGAGTGTTCCAAGTAGAGAAACCATAAATTTCACTTCCTTGAGATTACATATGACACAATATATGGAGAAAATAATAAGAAAAAGAAGAGTGTGTAGCTTGTTTCTCTACTAGATAGGTTTTCCGTTCAAAAGAGTGAGACATATAATCCATAAAAGAAAATTGACAATATCATGAGCAAGATGGATAAGATAAAATATAGTCCAGACTAACCCAAACATGCTTATCATTCCAAGTTACGAATAAACAGATTTTTTGGGTTCAAGGAATGCTGAAGAGTGTGAGCCCAATAAATTGATGAGTTGCAACTTACAAGAAATTCACATCTTTAAACTTATTATCATGGCTAAGATGAAAATAAATGTTGAAAATTTGAATTTAGAAACTTAGAAGTTGCATTGACATTTTCCATCAAGGTATTAACAACTCCCAAGCATTTGAGTGGCTTCAACATTGAGATACGTGTGTACTAAGCCATGATAAAAATTAGATTACTCAAGAATGTAACCATAATGAGTGACTTAAAATCAACAAATCCAAATGATAGAAAGATACTTTCCAAGAGAATATTAGGTCTAGAGTTCTCATAATTGATGGGACTAGGATTAAATTTTCAATCAACCACTAAGATTAATGAATGAAATGATTGATTCCAAGAAATTTCCGAATGAGATTTCAACAGACAAATTTATAGAATAGCATTGTCCACAATGTCAAAACATGTTTCCAGGTAGCCTGAAAAATATCTCTCTCTGTTGTGTATAAGAGGAAACTTGGATTTAGTAAGTTGCAAGGTAAAATACAAACTCTTCCTTGAAAGAATGACTAAATGGTGAAAAAGATATGCGTAGCCAAAAGCCAAAAATTAAACTAGAAGTGCCAAAAGGAAATAACTTAAAATGAAATATCAACTAAGCTCACTCTGCTAAGAAAAGTTTATACATAAAACCATGTTGGTTTAAAGTAACCAAAGAAAACAATCAATGGAAAAGAAACCATTTGGATAACTCCAAACCCCAAAAATAATCATCCAAATAAATTACAAGGGATTGGAGTGACTTGAATTTCAAATGGGCATACAATTAACGATCAATATTTCTATTCACTGTGTATGGGACAACAAGCCCAAAACTCAAAAGAATCTCAATCAAGCAAAATTTTCCAATTAAAATTATGTAGATATGAATATGGGGCAAATCTAATTGTCCATGATCACCACAAGAGGAACTGAATAGTATTC
Source organism: Picea sitchensis (assembly GCA_010110895.2). NCBI lineage: Eukaryota > Viridiplantae > Streptophyta > Pinopsida > Pinales > Pinaceae > Picea > Picea sitchensis. The sequence continues at coordinate 2,164 of SNQJ01S0184463.1, forward strand.
TTTTGTTAAAAAAACCCACTTCAAAGATGACAAAACACTTGAATTTTTTTTGGCATGGTGAACATGCATAGAATTAGTGATATGAAAATTATCACAACACATATGGATTTTTTGAGAATGAAATAAAGTGATTTTTCCCATATCAAAATCAAATTAAACAAAAATTCATTCAAGGGAAAAATTAGTGGGAAAGCCTTCAAATTCTTTTCTCCTTTGATGAAAATTTCCTGTACCATTTAGCCAACATTAAAGAAAAGACAAATATAAAACTTATTAAAAACTAGAGAGAAAAGCTAAACTATGAAAAAGAAAGACACTAGTCTATTCTACCCTACTCCTATCCTACACTACAATGACTGAAAATAATGAACTATGTAAAGTCATAATGCCAATGTAGCCATCCATGTAATTTCAAGCCTGCAAACATATGTTCATGACAAAATATTAGTGATAGAGCTTGGAATAAAGATAGAGTAAAAGTAGGAAAAATTAAAACATGAAAAACTTTATCCACCTTATTATATATGTGATGATAATAAATCATGGGAACAATAGTTGAATAAGATTCCTCCAACCATGCTTCAATTCTATCATAAAATAGACCATGACTAACATATAATTGATGGAGGGAGTTTGTAATATTCCACTATACAATCTATGATAATATCTGATTTAGTTGGTTGGGGAATTTCATCAAACACTTGGCATACAAGCTCCCAACTCCCTTGAAATCACTTCGATACTTTCTGTCCCAATTAACTCAAGTTTAAGGGTTGAATATTATGCCAAACACATCATATGCAACACTTAAATCCCTTCCAAATGAGTGGCTAATCTGAATTTATGCTTGTTGTTATGTTTATTTGCAGCTGGTTGGTTGAAGTGTTTTGTCAAACACTTTGCATGCTAATGATGTAGCTTTTGTTTTAATGTGTTTCAGAATTGTTAAGTGTGCAAAATATCATGAAATGACAAGGAAATACATGATAGACATATGACAAGAAATACCCAAAAGAGATTGCAACAATAATAGAAAAATACTTCCAATCCTTGACTTATTTATATAATCTAAGTGTTCAATGCCAAGACAATTCCCAGACTTGCATACAATGATATGTATATTGTTTTCTATGACTGAAATGGCTCTAATACAATATAAATCAACAAAAATAATCTTCCACAAAGTAACCTCAATGATGGCTACCCAAAGGATGAATCTCCCATATGAAATAGTAGCTCCAATGGAGAAAAATGTGCCCTGGCTATAGAAAATTTGCCCTGCTGAATATCAACTCGATCCAAGGGATAAATAACCTCAAATCCATGCCAAAACTCTCCCAAGATGTATACAAACTGGTCCCAACAAGTAGAAACTGTTACAACCCTGAAATATGAAGTTATCCACTACTAGATGCACCCCTACAAGCAATATTTTGCCCTGGTCATATAAAAATCAATCCAACCAAAATGGCTACACAAAATATGAATCGGAAATGATGTTCTACTCTGACAATGAATCTCAGTGAGAAAATATGAGTGATTCTCTCCCAAAATGATCAGCTAGAGTGGATGGTTTCACCACCCAAACTAATGTTGGGGTTTTCTCCGTAAAACCCTAAAAATCCTAAGCTCCAAGAGCTCTCCAAGCGAAGAGGCCAAATACCAAAATATCAATCAACATAATGAGAGAATGAGCTCTCATCCCCTTTTATAGACCCACTTTTTATTTTCTTCTATTCACTTAAATTATTTAAGTGACTTTCTAAGGTTATTTCTCACATTAATTATTAATTCACCTTTTTAACTCTGAAAAGTGATTAATTCACCTTTATGGATTCTCCGACCACTGAACGCTACTTATCATCATCCCATCCTATAGATATTTTCATCTTGGTTCCAATGAGATATTACACTAAGGTGTTTCTCCAAGTAATAAGCTCAAAATGCTACTTTTAGTGCAAATAATTAAATTATGCCCAATAATAACCCCGTTTTACGAGAATCGTCATAATGCCATGAAACCAAGGAAAAACTGTGCAAAAATGATCTTGATGATGAAATATGGAAAATAAACTAAGTGGGCCCCAGAAAAATCCTCCAAATCCCTCTGTGCTCACTGTTGACATAGTCTCACTCTCCTGACCTAGCTAATACAAGCTCCAAAAATCCACTCTAACCACAGAGCAAGGGAATCCAAAAATGGGGACATGACAGAGTTCGTGGGAAAGTAACATACCAAATGAGAACCTGTTGAATTGTATATAGGTTAATACTTTTACCCTTTTGTCTTTTCTTTTACTTAGAAAAATTATTGATTTATGGCGGGCTCATGGCCCATTTCCATCAAGTTCCGCCTTAATCAAAACACACTTGTATTCTTTGCCGTATACAAATTGCACAAATAGTTAGTATTTTTCTTAATATCTTCATGGAACAATGGGTCCGCGAGTTGGTCTCATTTTTCTCAGTCAATTCCACTCCTCCGCCATCACCATAATGCACTTTATGTCCCATGACCCTCACATTGCACTACACTTAGACTATTTTCGAGTTCTTTTTTCACTGTGGGTTTGAAACACTTCTCCGATTCATTTGTTTGTTGTGACTACAAGTCTGATCGACCGATCTTAATACATATTCATTTTCAAGATATGCTCTTAACTTTCTTGATAGTCCGACACTTAATCTTCTTCTTTTTATGTCTGATCGATAAAGTTCTATACTTAATCAATTTTTTTTCTTCAGTTTCTACCGTGGGTTCATTGTAGTCCTACTATCTCTTGATCTCCAAGTCCAATCCTTCGTTGCAATACATGTTTTATATTGCCACTTTCCCCAAGACATATTTAATGCTAATTTTACGGAGGACAGTAGATAATTAAATATTGAAAAGGTCGTTATTAATGGAAGACTTCTTGAAGTGATTCTCCATTTAATTCATATTAATCCTTCCATAAAAAAAAGAGATTTGATTAATATTATTGAAAAATAATTTACTTTGAAATTGACGTCCTAAAGCACTATACAAGAGTCCACCAACTTCATCAAAATGACTATGAGAAGAAGAGAACAATTCCGTGGAGATACTCTAAATTTATTTGGGCAAGAGGACCAAAGGTTTTAGTGGTCGAGATCATATTGGTATTATTCATCACTGCCTTTGCCAAAAAGAAACATAAAAAAAGTTTGGACATCAGGAATTGTCTTAGTTAGATGTGTACCCGATGTCTTTGATTCTAGAGAAATAGTTTCCTGGTGTATTGACAAATTTGATCAAAATAGGAGGACGATTCAACTTCAAGGCAAGTGTCCCGTTTCTTTATCACCGTTAGTTTTCAAAAGAATGTTGAATCTTCCAGAGCCAACAATCACGTTCAAAGGAGACAAATCAAGAATCTTCTTGAAGGAAAGAGATAATGAATTAGAACTCCTACATGAATATCTCGAAGATCCTGCAACAATGCTAGAGGATATATTAAAAATTCAGGTCAATTTACTTAAAAATCCTTATAGAGAGATAACATGGATTTTCACCAGAGTTATAGGTAAAGAATCCGCACCAACAATACCTCAACTGGCTCTTTACATTTTGTATTTCATAGTTCATGAAAAAACAATCTTTGATTGGGTGAAGATTATTTCTAGATAAATCTCTTCACAATTGTCAAAATTCAAGAAAAATAAGAGATTTTGTGTCTTCTTATTTGATATTTGCTATCACTTATTGTCATGTATTTAAGGGTTTGAGTATCGAAAAACAAGTTGACTGTAAAATTGATCCAGTAACAATGTGGTATCAGACCTTATGGAAACAAAAAGCCATTTACCATTTGTACGAAGTTTACAATGCATTTTCATCTTCTTTCAAGAAACTTATCTTAAGAGTGAATACATCTAGACTGTCCTTGGAAGCATCAACCTTCTTGGATAAAAAGGGGAATATTGAAAAAATGGAACATTATGGTGTGGTAAGAATCTACTATTCTCACGAAAACCCCCTTTATCTTCCTTATTATGTTGCAGATAGAATGTTTGCCATGGAGCTTACCCGACGATACAGGTTTTGGGTACATTTCTTCTACGAGAAAAGGAAGAGACAATCTATTCCATTACCATGGAGAATTGGGGAAATTTTACTAAGAGGCATTTCTAAAATTGATGAATTTGCAGTACAATTGGACCAATATAGTTAAAAATGTGTAAAAGAGATCAAGGGTTTTGACCCAAATATTGTCTTTTTATGAACCACGTGACATATCTCCAATTTAGCATTTCACTTGCTAACACATTTTTATTTAGATAAGAGGAGGGTGATAGTCAGGACCCACCAACACCAACTGTTCAAAGGAAAACAAATGATAATGAGAGTATTGTTAGTACAACAGATCAACATAAGAAGAGGGGAAGAGTGACAAATGAAAGAAGTACTCATTCTCCCAATGTTTCACAGAAAAGTAGCCCACCCAAGCAAATTTTTCAGTCAACAACACCAAGACAAAATAAATCTTCAACTAATAATTCTGGTGACGGAGGCGACAAGAACCCTCCGAAGGGAAGATTGGAGCGGTCTCATAAATTCCAAGTCAAAATAAAAAGAGAAAATTCTCAACAAGAGGTAGAAAAATATGTACTTGAGAATGAGATTATTCTTGAGGATATGGACCTAGACATTGACATCGAGAATGCACAACTTCCTGATGATGAACAAAGATTGCAAGAAAGTAAGGAAGTTGCAGCCAAAATTGGAATTCAAGAAGAAGTATTTTTAGAGGATGAATCCTTCACTGTAAAAAATACTTTATTTGATAAAAGTTCCAAAAAATTAACTTTTGAAATATTTAATTAAAAAAAAAAGAATCCAAGGAAAATCTTGTTCCGAGTTAGATCTCAATGGTGTACCTCCTTCCAGAATTGCCAGAATTCACAGATCTATGGGAGATGCTTTAGAAATATCGTTTGATGATATGGAAGCCTGAAATATCATGCTTAAAGAAAGGGTTAAGGAGTTAGAGTCTACTATAATCCCACCCCCTATATTTTCTACTCTAGTTTCAACAAGCCAACCTTGGAAAAGCTCTGATAAAACTCCATAATCAAGTTTAAGGTTGAAAGGAACATCAAGTCTACTTGTTGCAGTAAGGCGTTATATTGGAGAAGATATAAAGAAGAGAATGTATCTCATCTTAGAGACATGGGATTTAGCAAGTATCTTTGTCTCTTTGGGTTCCAAGATTCAAAAGTTTAGAGAATATCTACAAGATGACCTGAAAAATGATGAAGGTTTCTATAAAGATGTTGTAATGACATTTGTTCTAAAAATTTCATGTATGAATAAACTCAAGAGAAAGGAAGAATATTTTCCATCCCCGATACGTGTCAAACAATTAAAAGCATGTTGGATGAAGAGAATTAAAACCTTAAATTAGACGACCTTGATATTCTAAGTGTTAAAAAGGGTGAAGCCTATTTGAAGTTGGTTGAGTTAGACCTTGTATGAACTATTGGTGAAGTACAAGATCCTAAATTTATTTCAAATTATATTCATATGACAAGGGAACAATTCGAGGAGCATGAAGAAATACTAAAGGGCGTATCAACAAAGAAATTCAATAGCATGACCGAGTATTCATAGTAAGAAATTGAAAGTTGGCTTGTGGAATATGTAAATAAAAATGAAGACAATGAAGTTACATTACAACAACTTTAAATTGATTTAAGATAATCTGAAAGTAGTTATTTGACATAAGCGTTAGACAAGAGATAACTGTTGCTCCTATGCACAAATATATCTAGAATTGGTTAAAGTTAGTTTTAATCAAAATTACTGAAGAGGGTCAAACAAAAGCAGGTGGTACTGATCATGAAACTTCCATCAAGGAGAATATAAGAGCAACACCGACCAAAAAATAAGGGAAAGGAGATTCCATCACAATGAGTAATACATATCACATTCTTCTCAATCCTTTTCTCTTCCTGTTTATAAGTCATCCAACTGTGTTTATCTGTCCCAAGAAAAACATAACCGATTTTTTGATTTTTTCTCTTTGCCTTCCTTTCAGGTCTATCCATGTTCCTATTCTTATCTTTATTTTATGGTCCATGAGAGCCAATCCTAGTCCAAATTTGGACAAACACATTTTAATTTTTAAGACTATCAAAGGCTACTAATTTTTTGAAAAATCTCATAGAACTACTTCAGGGATGAAATTTAATAATATCTTTCAAAATCTAAGTTTTGAGCATTGAATATTTAAAGTTTTCCTATCATATTCTATTTTTCTTTCAATGAAAAGACTCTTTTAAAGTTCTCTCATATGTGGGCCTTTATCTTCCCTTATTTGAATGTGATCGAAAATAATTGAATTCTACGATGGATGTGAGATTTATATTTTCTGTAATTGTTATTTCTTTATACTATTTATGCAAACATTATATTTTATGAGTGGATATTCCTAGTCCCTTTCTCAAGAATTCTTTGATGTATGTATATTATTTTTTAGTCAACAATATTTTAATATTTATTTGATTCATAAAGATTTGGAGTTTTCTATCTAACATTCTCTTATTTTTCATGATATTGTCCCAATATATTCAAAGATAAATATTTTAAGAATATACAGAGGAGTACCACCTATATAAAAATGTAGGGGGATTTATATCCTTGTGAGGTTGTTGTTTCGATCTTAACCGATTCAAACATCAACATAACCATGCACATAATTTGTGTAAAGTGTACTCGATGAGAGAATCTTTGTGTTGATATACTTGTTGAACCCTGAAGACAAACTAAAATAAAGAGGGCATGACATTACCATCGGTGTAGAACGAAGTGCCTCATTGTCTTGGAAATCCTCCTTGGACTCATACTTCAAGCAACCATCAACTTGAGGTAGACTAGTGATATCAAATGATATACATGGGATAGTACAAACCATGGTATAATACATATCCTCAAGACAAATTATGGTTGAAGCCACTAACATCAACAATCTCAACTAAAGGTCCACTTGAAAAGAAGATTCTTTACTAATAAAAAATGAATATGAAAAAGAAGAAGACATCGTTTGATATAAATTTGCTGCAACATTTCCTTCATCCCATGAAAAAGGCTAATAAGGCGTAGTTGTACTAAGTTCATGGGAAGAGGCATTATCATCTCTATTATTTGTATGCAAGTTACCATCATCAAGTACTTCAAAAGGGGTCATCCCCATTGATTTTATTTGAATAGGATAATGGGTGGCTTTCTCCTCCTTAAAAACATTGGTGACTGATTGTGAATTTGTAGGCTCCACATTATGAATCGTTTCTTCATCAACACGTTCTTCCTCAACATGGTTTTACTCTTTCAAGAAAAAAGCAGATTGTTGTGTTAAAAGTGTTATGGTTTGTATGCTAATTCATTCTCTTGAAGTGAAGTGATAACATGGTTGCTTTTCTTCTGCAAAATATGAGAATCTGAATAATATTTCATAACATACTCGTGGTTATAAGAGTGGAGAAAATCACAAGAACTTTAAGAGAAAGAAATTTCACTAAATAATCCAACGAATATAGGAAAATATTCTTGATCTATCTCGGTTAGACTAGGATAATTAATAACAACATGAAAATTCAAATTAAAATAAACTAATTCCAAAATATCCATGGGTGAGGAAGAATTCATGTCACGAGTGCCCATATTTTCTTCCTTAACAAAATGATCAACATTCATGTATTTCTCCACAACTTCCTCCTCTATTTCTTGTGGTGGAAAATATGAGGTAGGATAATGAGAACCTGACATAACCATCGATGTGACCCGAAGTGTCTCATTATAAACAAGAAAACCCTTCTCTTGGTCAACTATATAAAAATGTGAACTTGAATTTACAACACAATAGGTCTCTTTTTCGTCACAAGGAAAGAAAGGGGGGATGGAGTGGTGAGATCATACATATGATTCTCTCTCGAAGAATTCATTCTATAATTTATACCCCCCATAGTAAAGAAATATCCAGACATATGGAGTCCAACAAAACCATTAACATTTTCAACATTTTCATTTAAATCCAAATCAACATGTAAAGGAACATTAAAACATGATTTAGGTTCTTCATCCATTGGCTCATATGTTTCATTAGTAAGAGAAACTAAACAAAAAATCAAATCATTGGTAGAGGGCCTATCATACAAAGGAAATCTATAACTAAGATGAGTAAATATGATAACAAAATATTCAAGAGATTCATCTTTATTCTTCCTAAGCTTTGATATCTTTGCACACAAATCATCATAATCAGAATTCTCAAAAGCATGCCAAAATTGACGCATAAACTACTCCCATGTGTGAATAGAGGTAGTCGACAAAGTCTCACACTAGCTCTTGACCTGACTCATGAGAGTGAGAGTGAACAACTTGCAAATGACACTTCCATTAGTAATATTGTGAGAAAAACAGATTTTCCAGAATTTAAAAGCATGTTCAGATGCAATCGTCTCTCCCTCGCCATCAAATTTAATTTGCGACAAGAAATGTAAAATATTTCTAGGAGGTTTGAGAGGTACGGTTGCAAAAAAACATCTCCATAAAGGGATATGGGATGGAGACCTTAGCAAATTAAAAAAATTAACAAAAATGACTCCATAACCTCAAATTTCCATCTAGACCTCCTTCTAGTGCCATTTCTGTTGACGGGTCCAAATGGTCTGTCAAGCAGGTAAGGGAGAACACCCGAAGGTAGGTCCCAATTAGATCTACTCTCGTTTGGTGTAGCATTTTTGACTAGTATGTGGCCCTGGTTGCCACTAAGAATTAAAAGAAGAAAAAGGGAAAAGATAATGAACTGTCCCCCAAAGATTTCTAATTAATTCTAAATCGAATCTAACTAAAAACAAACTAATCTAACCTAACTACTTCTATCCTAACCCGCGGGATAAAAAATAATAGATGATCACACTTTAAAGTGGTATTCTGATATAAAAAATAGTTCATAGCAGTTAAGATATTGTTAAGACAAAAATATTTCAAATATCATCTCAAGTAGGTGAAGAGGAGACCTGTAACATCATCCTTTTAGAAATCACAACATAATAATTTTAAATACGAAGGACAAAAATAGTCCATATGATTAGCACTCAGAAAACTTAAAAAACAAATACATGTGTAGAGTAGTCTCACAAGCATTTGACACAATTATGACTTCAAACACGCCTTCTGCTATTTTTATATTAAAAAATATAAGTATTAGCAGTCTATACAATGGGAAAAAGTCCTTCTTTACATATTATGAGTTCTCTTTTATAAGACAAGAGAGACTCCTCAACTCTTGTGACTATTCATTTCATTTCCCCTTCGTTTTGTCTTTTTACATTTTGAATTTCTTTACATTTTCAAAATTGAATATGAGGGATTTGCAAACAAAATCTGAAGAGACTCTTGAGTGGTTATTCTCACCCTCAACCGGTTCATAAATGATATTCATTTACAAATATAATTAACTCTTCCCTTGGTGTTGTATTTTGTTCCTCGAGTTATTTTGGGCATTTCTAGTGTTAGTCTACTGAATAAGATCATCCCATCTTCTCCTCCTCTATTTCAGCCTTCTGGCATGCTTTTGCAGATCCAATTTAAACTTATGGGGCTCAAGTTGCGATTGTTTGAACATTGCACAACCTGTTCTTCAATTAAATTTGGGCCTCTTATATGTTTTACGTTTTCTGAGAATTTCCACCTTCAATTTGTCAATATTTGTTTTTATATCTATTCTTCTCTCTTCTAACTTTCTGGCAAGATATCCTGGTCCTGATTTCATTGCCTGTAGTCCTAGATATATGGGACCGGTTGCCACTATGAATTAAAAGAAGAAAAAGGGGAAAGACAATGAATTCCCCCCCAAAGTGTTATAATTAATTCTAAATCTAATCTAATCTAACTGAAACCAAACTAATCTAACCTAACTACTTCTAACCTATCCTGCGGGAGAAAAAATAATAGATGAGCACAATTTAAAGTGGTATTCTGATAACAAAAATAGTTCATAGCAATTAAGGATACGTTAAGACAATAATATTTCAAATACAATCTCAAGTAGTTGAAGATGCAACCTGTAACATCATCCTTGTACTCATTAGAAATCACAACATAAGAATTCTAAATACTAAGCACACAAATAGTCGATATGATTAGCACTAAAAAAACTTAAACAACAAACACATCTATAGAGTAGTCTCACAAGAATTTGACACAATTATGAATTCAAACACGCCTTCTACTCTTTGTATATTAAAAAATAGAAGTATTGTCAATATATACAATGGGAAAAAGTCCCTCTTTACATATTATGAGTTCTCTTTTATAAGACAAGAGAGACTCCTCGACTCTTGTGACTGTTCATTTCATTTCCCCTTCGTTTTGTCATTTTACATTTCAAATTTATTTAAAATTTTTAAAAATGAATATGAGGGAGTTATAAATAAAATATGAAGATACTCCTAAGTGGTTATTCTCACCCTCAACTAGTTCATAAATGATATTCATTTACAAATATAATTATCTCTTTCCGTTGGTGTTGTCTTCTGTTCCTTGAGTTATTCTGGAAATTTATAGTGTTAGTCCGTTGAATAAGATCATAATGTCTTCTTCTCCTCTATCTTAGCCTTCTTTCATGCTCTTGCAGGTCCGATTTCAACTTATGTGGCTCGAATTGGGACTGTTTGAACATTGCACAACCCGTTCTTCAATTAAATTTGGGCCTCTTATGTGTTTTATGTATTCTGAGAATTTCCACCTTCAATCTATCAATATTTGTTGTTCTATTATATTATTATCTCTTCTATATTTCTGGAAATCTATCTTGGTCCTGATTTCATTGCCTCTAGCCCCGGATATCGCCGTCTGAAGTTTGCACTATCAATTCCCCCCGCCCAAATTCATGGTTTGTTGTTTTCTATGATTTTTGAAGTTTTCCATTATTGTTTCGGTCTTAGCCTCTCCCAATTCATTCCTCAGATCGATACCTTTCCAATTAGGTATCCTGGTCTCAATTCTGACACCTGCAACTAAAGATATGCTTGTTTAAAAAATGGTGCTCAACAACCCTTGATCATGCCTGTGGTTGAATTTGGGCCATTGATCTTTAACCTAAAAATAAAATTCCCACATGCATAAGACAATCCAAAACTGAATGGTTTAAATATTTTTATCCCCTTTATCTAATTTGTAAAAGAACCTAGGGAAGGCATAGGACCTGAGGCTTGTAATGTTATTTTGGTCAATCACCATCCTAAAAATTAGGAAAATAAAATAAAAAGAAATAAAATAGGAAATAAAAAAAATAATTAAAATAAACCTATGTTAAAAATCAAATTAATACAATTACTCTCAAATCTATGTGAAAATAAAACTCAATAGATAAAAATTAATCAAATTACTTTCCCCATCCATGTGAAATCAGAAATTGATAAAAACCAAGAAATGAAAAATAAAAATGATAAAATTCCTCACCACCCACGTAAAAATTAATAAAATAAATAATGAATATTAAATATCCCCCCTCGACCAAAATGAAACATAGTACAAAGTCTTGGTCTAAAATTACAATATTAAAACAAAACATGCATGTATGCTCCGATGGTCGTCGAAGTCTTGTGGTCAGAGGTGAAACTTAGAACTCCCCTCGAGGAAACACTCTGATGACACACTCCAATAGTAACTCCAACTCACTCCCAATGGTAAATTCCGATGACACAATACTCACCACTCTAGCTCACTCGCAATGGTAAATTCCGACGACACAATCCTAATGAGATATAAAGAATATTAAAATAATAATATTTTCCATAATTCATTCCCCCAAAAATAAATATTAAAATAATAAGCATTCTCTCACAAATAATATTAAAATAATGCATGGTCGGAATGGTTGGTAGGAAAGTGAGGTAAGTTAGGGTAAAGGTAAATCCCAACAATAACTTCTCCAATGACATAGGCATTTAAATATTAATATAATAATCACCCTCCTGATGATATAAGCTTCAGATGATATCTTCCAATGGCACACTCCGACAACATAGGCATATGAACATTAATATAACAATATCCCTCCCGTTGGTATACTATTCCAAAATATTAAATTGATATCCAAAATTCAAATGCCCCAAAACAACTATTAAAATAATGTTAATTCCGATGGGTGCACATTCTAGAGGAAAATATATTAAATTAACCCTCCAAAAATGTATTAAAAAAATGCATGGTCATTGGGGTCTCGTGGTAAGAGAGGTTGTAAGTCTTGGTAAATTATCCGATGACATAGGCTTCTCATGATATAAAAATAATACAATATATTAATCCCCCTCCCAAAGGCTTGTCTAAATGTCCTGGTTAGGACATGCAAGGAGGGTTGACTCTGATGGATCGTTCTGATGGTTCCATCCCAATGGGTTGTCAAAATGCCAAGGTAAAAATGGAAAGTGAATTCTTTGATGGATCACTCTAGCGATGTGGGAAATATTATAATAATATTTAAATAATATAAAATCTTCACACCACTATATTACCCTAAGTTCGATGCATGAGGAATATTAAGCCTCTAATTCATAAACTCTCTGGTGGGTTCGTCAGGATGGATCCATCAGAATCCCATGGTAAAATCACATATAAACTCTACGATGGGTAAGTTCCGATGAAGTAATCCTGATGGGGTTAATCTGAAGCCTAAGTCTTGGTACAATATTAAAACAATATTAAAGGTGGTCGAAGGATAAGGTTTCAGAAAAGAAGGGAAGATGTGTATGAGGGTAAATCCCGATGATAACTTCCCAATAAGTTAGTAAGCTTAAGTCCCAATGGACTATGTGTTGAGATATATTAAAATATTAATGTAATTTTATCCCAAGGCATTCGAGAGGATATGAGTGGATTCCAAAAAATATTGAAGGTGTGTCCTAATGAAAATTTCCCATGGAACTTACCATGAAGTAAATGTGAGGACCAATGGGGAAAAACCTGGGGAGAGGTCTCATGGGATATTACGTTGAATTTTAATGATTGAGGGAAAAAAGAAAAAAGTTAAATTAGAAACTAAATTAAATGAAAAAAAAATGACTATGTACAACCTAGAACTTGGGGGGTGTTATCTCCATTTTGTGGATAACTAAGGAGATGATGTCTCGAGGTCCTCAGCTTGCAAATATGGAGTTCCGAGAGGATACATGACCAATAATACCCTTTGCATAGATGGAAAACCCACTCACCACCGTAGATGGTCACATTTTTGCAGATGGCATCCACCACACTAGCTGGCTTCCAAAAGGCAGTGGGCCTTTCTCCATGAGGTACAAGTCAGTGTTATGGTGAGAATCATTTAAATATTCAATCCATTTGATTATGTTGTATCTTATATTGCTATAGAGTTCATGATATATTCTTGGACATTATGCCTTTTTCCCTGCTTCACCTTGGTGGTTGACATTGTTCCCTAGTAAGTGGTTTTCGTTGGGGATGGGTTTGCTACTGGGAACTCCCTTAATGAACAATCATACTGTTCCCGACCATACTTACCACTTTCCATCATTATTCCCCTCCATTTCCTTATCTCTTTGGATTTTAGGGTATATTGAACCAAGAAGGGGTTGTCCCTCATTCTATGGGAAAAAGGGGTTAAAGGCCTAGAGGGGTTGTTGTTGGTTAAAAGATAAAAGCCTTATATAAACCTTCCAGTTGCTTCGCCCAAGGATCACCCAAGAAAGCAATGAAAGAATTATATTTGAATAAAGGGGACCCACAATAAAATAAAGAATGCTTGAAAGGTTAGTTGAAGGATAGGAGGTCTCAGCATGAGCCGACCTATCACGTCCATGGATATCTAGTGGTATGACATTGTCATCATCTGGTCACCAAACTAGGGAAATGGATCTTAGTTACATGGCTGAGAGAAAGGGGGTATCATCACGAGCCAACCTTTTCATTTCCATCAGGTGTTTGTGGGTGACATTGACATCACCTGCTCACCACTCCAGGGTAGTGACCTTCATGCTATTATGAAAGGAAATATAAAGAAAGAAAGATAAAAGGCAGTTGATGGGATTGGAAAAAATTCATTGTGGATGAAGGTACCACACACCCTCTACAAAGGAACCCATGAATGAGACACTATGACCCCTTGTATGTCATGATCTCTATGCCCATTGAGTTTTTACCCCATCCACCTCATACACTTTACATGGATTAGAGATGGACCTCTTGGAAGCTCTCCTTGACCTAGGGCAAAATCTACCCAATATGACACCTCATCAACCCTCCCATATTTAAGCTTAACAAGTCACATAGTGTCTTTGAGTTGTTAATTGTTTGATAAAGTAATCTTTTATGCACATGATTATATGGCTTATTTATTGATTGGATTCACTTATCATGATGTTATGATTTGAGATCCTTGGAGGGCGTGCTCATTTGTCTTTGCAAGACCTAGTTGGTGGACAGTTTTGGGAGAAAAATCCTAGCTTGGGATTCCATGGGGCTACAAGCCCACAGGTTAGATGTCAGGGGCCCGCATGCGAGATGAGAGAGATCATACTTGGAAGGCCTTGATGATGACTTGGACAACCTAGTCCACCCCTTGCCAAATGATTTGCCTAGGAGGGGAAAAACATTCCACTTTTGAGTTTGACGTCATGATATTTGGGGCTAGGGCATGGTGGTGAGGTTCCACTCTTGTAACACATGAACGTTTGAGGAGGAGAATGGTATTCACCATGATGAGAGTGCTTAGATGCTTGACACGTTGCCTTTGGAGGCCTATCCATGATTCTCCAACACCAACAACTTCCTCAAAGTGGTAAAACGTCCCCTAAAGGGGCGATGCCCTCCTAAATTAGGGTTTTATTTGTGCAAAAGTGAAATTTTAAGTGAATTGATTAATATTATTTTGTTAATGGGGAAGGATTAGGGATGTTGACCCCTAATATTGTGTTTTACTCCTTAATTTGTGGACAAACTATGTTAGCTACATTTTGTATAAATAGAGATCATAAGATGTCATTTTAATCATAACTCTCACTCTTGTGAGAGGACTTGGTCTAAAATTTTCGGCCCTCTTGTCTCTTTCTATCTCTTGTGCACTTGTTTATGGATATATATTGGTGAATGGTTGATGGAATTCTAGAGTTAACCTTGGATGATGTTTTCTAGCTCTTGTTGTGGATTATCTTGGTATTTCTTTTGATCTTGGTATGATTTTCTACTATTATGCTATCATTTTCTTCAAGTTAAGTATTGTTATGCTAGCAGATACTAGGAAGTATAAGGGCATACACCCGCACCATAGTATTCATCATTTTATTGCTTCATCTCATTGATTACACTAGGGTTTTCTAAGAGAAGTATAAGGGCATACACTCTCTTATCTTAAACCCTAGCCTAGAGAAAATTTCCTTGGGAAGTAAAAGGGCTTACACCCCCAAGGAGGTAGCTTCTCTAAGATATTTGTGTATTTGACTCCATTAACCCAATAGTAAAGGCACTAGTCGTACTTTTTTTCATTGGAGATATAAAATCATTGCCTTGGGAAACATATTTTTTGACCTTTTGAAAGTTTTATTGCTAGAAGTTGATTTGACTCATCGAGAGGAGTCTTCCCCTACTAGTGCATCCCTCTCTCCAAACACTCTAATTTATGTTACAAAATTTAACCTACAATCATTAGGGATGCATAACCCTAGCTACTAACACTCTCATAACTCCTAAACTAACCCTAGACTAACTCTCTAACTTTGCTCATTTACTCTACTAACTAGGGCGCATCTTTTGAGCTAGTTGGAAAATTTTCATGGTTGATTTTGTTGTTGCATGCCACTGAATGCTACAACCATAAGGATGAAATTTTCTGCATAAAACACATGTTTATAACAACCATCTTATCTAGCTTCTTAAGTTCCATTTTCAGCCTATGCTCATTGTTAAGTTTGATGCTGATTTACCTAACTAGTGTAGATATTTATATGATGATTTTAGATGTTTTATTTGCTGATATAAGCTGATACATACTACTTCAAATTAGGAACAACAAGCTTAAATTTTTGATCCAACTAACATCTATCATTGAAAAGTGTCTTTTCTTGTGTCTCAACCAGGTACAATCATCCGGAGAAGTACTATACATGTGGGGAAACAATTAATTGAATTACAAGGCATATCTCCCTACCTTTTATTCCACTTATACTTTACCTCTAGAAGTTTCACTTCCATTTCCCTCCATCTCCATCTCAATCCCCCTAGGTTCACCAAGATCACCTCCCTAGAGTGACCTAGTCACCCTTGAAGTGAGAGACCTACATCGAGGTGACATTGGGTGTAAGATTCCCAAGTTGTAGAACTTTCCTTGTGGTTGGGTCGGGATTTTCCCAACCTACAACTTGCACCATAACAGGGGGTAAATGGGAAAAAAAATTAAAATGAAAATTAAAACGAAAAGGATATATATATATATATATATATATAGTTTCTAGCTGAGATATGAAAAAAATGAGGATGTGCATGTTATAAATTAGGTTTGATGGAAAACACCACATGTAACAAATAGTTTATTCATGTAAAACATGTAAAAACATATTTGACCCATGTAAAAAACATTTTAAAAGTGAACCTAGTTTTCCCCATGTAAAAATAAATATATAATGTAACTTTAGGGAAAACAATGGACAGTTACCATGTGCA
>SNQJ01S0184464.1:0-18859 GCA_010110895.2 Picea sitchensis
CCAATTTCACTTTGAGAAAGTATGAGCTATATATCCAGAACAGCAGCCTATCAAATGATTTGTGCACTTGAAGTTTTAGGTGTTAGAGAATAGAATAATATGCTGACTATATGTGTAGGTGCAAACTTTTAGGTTTGTAGTGACAGCACAAAATGAGAGGTTTTAAAATGCAAGCACAATTAGATCCTAACTAGACTTCACGTACAACAATATTACTTTCAATACAACCTACCAACTACAGCATATCAGATCTTAAAATGTACTTACCAGCCTGTTGTTCAAGTGTACTGTGTGCAGGGCTGGAGTCAAGGCAAGGCCGCCAACAAATGCTGGCAGGGGTACGACTGTCTAATGAAGAGGGTTGGCCGAGAGCAAAAGAGTAAGCTGGCCGAGAGCTTGAGGAGAGGACCCAAAACCGTGAGGGCAGGGGCCAAGGCCGAGGGCTTTCAGATGGTGCCCCAAAATGGGTGTTAGGCCGTGAGCCTTAGGGCTGGGTCGTGGGCACCAAGAGATGCCTCAAGGGGGCTCTCAAAAAATAACAAAAAAAATTGCTTAACTTCAGATTTGAAAATGAAATAAACCTAAGCAAACTTAGATACAAACTATGCTAAGCTTTTGAGAGTAAATGCTTGAAAGAGAAGTACTACTTAGCATAAAAAGAATGATACGAATGTAGATCTACTCTAAACTATCAACAAATGTTAGATATAGGGTTAGAAGAAGAATGCTTAGATCTAGATCAGATATTAACAAAATGAAAAGATCTATAATAGGTTAGTTTAGATCACCAAAAAAATATGTTAGGACTTCAGAAATCTAAAGAAAGTAGAGGAGAAAAGGGAGAAATGTTAAACCTAGGCAAACTTAGATACAAACTATGCTAAGCTTTTGAGAGTAAATGCTTGAAAGAGAAGTACTACTTAGCATAAAAAGAATGATACGAATGTAGATCTACTCTAAACTGTCAACAAATGTTAGATCTAGGGTTAGAAGAAGGATGCTTTTAGATTCTAGATCAGATAGACAACAAAATGATAAGATTCATATTAGGTTAGTTTAGATCACTCAAAAAAATGTTAGACTTTCATAAATCTAAAGAAAGTAGAGGAGAAAGGAAATGCACCACAAGCTCCTAGCAAGCAGCAGTGAGCTAGGGAGGCTTCCCAAGTGTGGTGAGCAACCCAAATCCTCAAGGTCTAACGTTGTCCATCAGATATCAGCAAGCTGAAGCCTACAAAAGGGGCTGCAAAACACTTATAGAAGAAATGGAGGGTTTCCTATGCAAGCATAGAAACCTTCCAAGCAACGAATGGAGTATAATATTGATGGATTTGACCTATCCAAAAAGCTAAAACCAAGGTTGAAAATCAGGTGAGATGGAAGGTAGAAAAAAGGTTAGAAGAAAGAAAGAAGCTTGGAGTTTGTATATGGGCCTCAAGGGAGGACTTCTTTCTCGAACCTTGTCCCAAGTGAAACCTTAGAAGATGACCTGCAAAAGGTTAAATATAAAAGCATATGGTATAGATAGATTTCAAGTTAAGGTTAGGACAATACTAGGAAGAGATCACTACAACCCTAGGTCATCCAATGAACCATAAACTAGTGATGGACACATTCAACTAGCTTACCTATGTAAAACCCTAGGATCAATACCATAAACAAATAAGCAAGAAACTAAAACAATATCACTCTGTGGTGGATCAAAGAAGATCACTAACAATGCACCATGTAGTCCTCCAAAGCTTCTTCTTTATTATTCAGAAAATAGAGAAAGTGAAGTGGATGGCAATGTGACTAGAGCAAGAAGATGGAAGAGAAATTTTCAGCACAGTAGAGTTAGCAAGAGAATGGTGAAGAAAGAATGATGGGGAGGGTTCCTTTTATACTCCTAGAGGCAAAGGAAGTGGCTTGGATCACTGCCAAGTGTTAGTTTGAGAGAGATTGAGCAAATCTCAAGAAAGGCACACCATCTGTTTGAAAGCTAGATCTATGTGGTGTAGATCTATTAGGAAGGTGTTGGGATCAAGCAAAGAGGTGTGAGAGGCCTTGGGATCGATGCCAAGGAATGGGGTGAGAGGTCCAAATAATTTTTAAAAATGATTTGTGGAGTTTCTAGAAAGGGGGGCGTAACTCCTCTTGAGGGGCCCAAAAATGGTCAAAATGAATGAAAGGAAGAGAATTAATGAGAAAAATTGATTGGGGACCATTCTAGGAATTAAATGTGGGGCCAAAGGAGTCATAACTCAAGAGAGGGGACCCCAAATAAGTCACAAACAACAACCTCCACCAATAAAAACGTCACTTCTAGGAGGGTGTGAAAATTGAATGTAGAAGGTGGGCAAGAGGTTAGTAGTGCTAGAGTTAGTTTTGGTAGGGGTTAGGGTCCAGAGGATCTAGGAAGGTACCTTGCCACTACGTGGGTTCCTTTGTCTATGTTCTGAGGATTAAAAATTAAACAATTAGAAAGGGGTGTGGGTCGAATTCTAGTGCAAGAGGGAAAATGGTCAAAAGTCAATTAATAAGTTAAATTGACTAGGAAAAGTCAGAAGGGGTTGGAGGGTTAGGAGGGTCTCTTCTTGCCACTTTCCACCTTTACATCCACCATTAACTCAAAATTATTAATAGTTTTGCGGATTTTTAATAAATCACCAGCAATTAAAATTTTTGTTTTTGACTCTAACTGACTCGGAGTGGACTTTGACAAAGCAAAATTAGTCCGACCGAAATGAAACTTGGCCAATGGGTATAGGGAGTGTTATTCCATTCATTTTGGGCAATAAATAATTTCTATCTTTCTCCCAAAGACGAAGTTTTACAATATTAAGCTCAAAAATAATTCACCACCAAATAATTAATGTAAATAAAAACTCCGACTTAGACTCTAATGGAATTCCGCAAGACTCAAGACACCGCCTAGCATGGTCATTTACAATAATCCTACATAAGGTTACTTCATTGTATCGTGATCATCGAGCTCTTCCACCACTTTGGAGGCAAGTCTGGGAGGGAAAAACTCCGGAAAAATTAACCTGACTAGTTAGGCCGCATTAATCCCCTCAGATTAAAAACCCTCGATGCAAGGAACTTCTCCGGATGCCAACATCCAAGGTACCTGACCTAACTATGATCCATGCACATTATTACATTATTACCCTCGCGGGGGTGCGCGGGAGGGTCCCATGCATAAAATTTTTATGCCGGTGTTTAAAAACACCCAAGAGAACCATGCTGTCTCGACATAGATAATCTCTATTATATATGAGTTGACCGTAAGCAAACGAAAGGTCAACAGAGGCTCATGCACTCCGCTTTAAGCAACTTTTCCTTGTGTGAAGGAATCTTCATGAGTTATGACACTGACACTAAGATCTTATACAGTTAAGCTAAACTCTAAGTCAATATTTTAATCAACATTTATAGGCTCCTTTGACTTAGGGAAAAGTTGGGTTACCCTTGGGAGTACTGTTTGTCCTTTATCTTTGTTTCCACTCCTTTTGTAAGTGTATCCTTTATACTTGGCCATTTCAACTATTTGTTGATGTGTGGGCTTTGGCCCATATTTTTCTGTTGCTTATCTACCTCACCACTCATGAAGTTTCCTTTGACTTCCATAATCATGGGTATCCATCCAATCATACCCCCCCATAATGAATTTCTCACATATGTTATCTTGTTCATTTCCATAATCATTGTAACAATCTTCTAGGAAAAACCGCACATGTAGATTCTTCATGAAACTCACCACATGGTCTACAATAAGGTATAGACTGGATGATGTTCTACCGGGTTGGTGGATTCAAAGGGTTAGGTGGCCTTGCCTCAATCTGGAGAGGTTTCTGTTCATTATTGGGAGGTCTCCTAGGCCATTTACCATTTTGCCTAGGTGGAGGTCTATTAGCTTGATTCCTTCCATAGCAATCAACTGCCTCGCATATATCATTTAGACCCGGCTTGTATGATTGGCTTCCATCCGTTTTATCTGATTTGCATGATTAGTTCCATTTGTTGAGGCGGTAAACTTATCCATCCTATCATCTGATGACTCTTGACTTCTGCCCTTTTCTTTCATCAACTTTTGAGGGAGGAAGGACCCCATTAAAACCCAGGAATATTATTTCCTAGCTTCAAGCAAATTTTGTTCCACTTTAGGGCTATTTTCTGTGTCGTAATTGGAAATCTTGAGGTTCTTTATCCACAAGGGCATACCTTACTTCTCCTTCAAATGTTTGAGTGTAATAAATCAAAATAACAAGATCAGTTTTACATCTTTATGGCATTCTTTCACCAAGTTATTGAACTAGTGTTAAACTCAATCATAGTCTCATTTTCCTTTTTCCCTGATGTTGGTGAGGGCATTGAGTTGATGTCTATATTCTTTCTGATCACCCCACTTCTTCCTAAATTCATCCAATATTTCCTCAAGGGTCTTAAACCGATCTGCCGGAAAATCGGAGAACCAAACCAAAGCATCACCATCAAGTGAACAAACAAAGAGTGTCATCTTCACGTCCTCATGGTTGTGACACCCACAATACAGTGTTAAACACTTCTCAAACCTCCGGATGTGTGCCTTGCACTGATGGCATTGTTTACCTGAAAGTTAGGTAACTTATCAATTGCTTCTCAGGGACTTGGTGAGGGGAACCCTGGATTAAGCCGCGAAAAGTTCAAAGGTGTTAGAAAACCACCCATGGCTAAGTTAGGGGGCGTGAGTGGAAGTTACTTACAGTTGGTTATTGATTATTGTTTTGAAACAAGTATTGGATATCGGTGAGTGCTTTGTCTCCAAGATGTTCAAGGTGTAGCCTCCTAGGGTGGAAGGCGTTTATCCTCCTCCTATAAACTGTTCAGGTTCGTGAAAAGGACAAAACAATCCTTGTGCGTCCCCCTAGTAGGATAAATTCTGACGTGTATCTATTCAATGGAGTCGACACTTGGATACGAATCACTCAAAGCTAGCCAATAAAGTTCAAATAATTTTAAGGACTAAAGATTTATTGATTAGTTCTAAAGAATAAACAATAAAGAATGTCGTTAGACCAAGGATAAATGACTTATCTCAAAGAAGCCAAAGATGTTGTCACTTCTTATGCACACTCTTCTTGAAAACATGAGCTAAGTCCGGCTCACTTAGTGTGCCCTCGAAGACAAAATGTCTAAGTCCCCGCTTCATTAATTGGCCACTCATGTACTTCTTCTGCCTAGGCTTACTCCTAGGGAAGCCAAGGGGGTTGTCCCCAGAAGTTACTAAATGGGTTTTAATTACAAAATGTTCTAGGAGTTAGTTTTAATTCGATTATATTCCAGGGAAACTAGCCTATATGACAAGCAGCAATGCAAGTTTAATCTAAGTCTGAATTATATGCACAAATTTCCTAAGTCAACTACGTAATTAGTGCCTAAGGTTGGGCAATTTCACACAACTATGTTTATGGGTGGTTTGTTACAACAGGTTTACAATTAATTCAAAAGCAAACTACCCAATCTCCACAATAAGAATTACCTACAAGATTTACAATGTTACAACAAATAATGTGATATACAAAGATATACAAGATATACAAAATGTAAAGATTTCACACCCTAGGGCAAAGCATACCCCAAGTGGTTTTAACTCCCACTTGACCTTCATCAGTAATCTATCCACTAAGCACTTAAGGATGAAACAAGTGATGTTTCCCCAAGTGGGATACCCAGACACTTGCCTATCCACACCACCACAATGATTATTCAATAAGATATTCAATAAAGCATAAAACAATATCACATCATCATTAAAGCATAACAAGTAGTTGCATAAACAAGATGTAACAAATTTTAAATGATCACAATGTGTATCCTATCAACACATCTATTTCCCCAGCATACACAAATTGTGGTCTATGCAACTAGTGTTCTATTAAACCTTTAGATCCCACCCCTAACTATGTTTGCGTCTCAAATCCCTTATCTTGCCAAATGGATCACTCTAAGGTTCAAGATACTGGCTTTTAATTCTCCAAATTAGCTTCCAAGGTCAGTCACTAATCGGCAAGTAAGGAGTAGCCGTGTAAGGGGATTCCCCGACAAATCACGGGACGGTCCCCACTTCCCTCACTACTATCCTCCTTACCTGCTTTAGATGGCGTAAATGCTTGTTTAAAGACTTCTTAATGTTTCTAAGTATTGTTATGAACCGCGGGTGGATCTTAAGATTGATTGGGTTCGTTTTCAATAAATTTAGATGGTTGTATTTTATCTTCTTTATCACAAGGTAATGAGAGAATAACGCTTAAAAAGAGTGCTTGCAATGATATACTATTCCACCACGAAAGATACAAGATATGACAAAATGATAGCAAAATCCAAGTCACTTAGATCATCATCACATGAGAAATAATATAAATCAATAACCATGTAACCATAAACCATAAAACATGCAATGATAAAGGAAAAATATATATCCCTTGAAGGATTTAAAGTGCTCTGGATGATGTCAATGCGTGCTTAATAAAGCAAGGAGATAGTTTAAGGTAAGAATTTGTAAAGCATGAAGTATATTTTAAACCATCACCAATGGATTATGACATAGGCACATTAAACATGAGTCATTGGACCATAATATTTGAAACCACAAGCATGAAATGTATCAATGAGGAGAGCAAGCAATTAGCCAATCTAGACCGTGCACATCATCCAACGTGTGTGAGAATAGTGAGCAATGACATCATGAATATATGAATCTACTAAACCACCAATTATCACTTGCAAAGGAAAGTGTATTTGTCAACCCAACTAAGATGTAATCAAATGGTGTTTGAAGAAAGTGTAGACAGCTCTTAGATGTTAAAAGACTTTAAGCATCAAAACCATAGATATAAGTTTACTCTCTTGACCTAACACACAAGTATTCGATTTTTAATGCAAATGAAACACTAACAGAAAATTCTTCAAGATATTAGTTATTTCAGAGAGTGCAAAGTTTAGGTAAGAGGATTGTTCTAATATTTGTTTAAGAATGATTAGATCCTCTGTTTAGGACAACAGTAAGGCGTAGTATAGTTATATCATTTAAATCAACAGCCTTTTAAATCAATAACAAATGCTCTTTAAGAATTATATGTTTACCCCTTTAGAACAATTTAAGCACATGTATTGTTATGACAGCAGTATAGGAAAAACAATGTAAGTGCACCTAGAATGTGAGCAGTTTTAAATGCGTTCAAGTCTGTGTTAAGGAAGGAAGAATAGTGCAAGACTGTTATAGGATTTATATCATAAACATCAGTAAATATGTGTCCTCTAAATTGTGTGTGTAACTTGCAAAAAAAAAACTTAGATCATTCCACTTGCACTGCCAAAAGGTATGAGCTATATGTCTAGAACAACAGAAATGAAATGGACAAACTAAAACCCCAACAGCAGCTTACCAAATGATTGTGATATGCACTTGAAGCTTAAGGATTAGAGAATAGGAAGATATGCTAACTGTAGGTGCAAGATGCAGCTTTTAGGTTTGTAATAGCATAAATAAAAGAGATTTAAAATGTAAACAAGATTATACTACTACCAGACCTCACACACAACAATATTACCTTCAATACAATCTACAAAATATAGCAATATCAGATCTCAAACATGTACTTACCAATCTGCTGTCAAAAGTACTGTGTGTAGGGCTGAGGACAAGGTAAGATCAGGATTTAAGGCTTGGTAACAAAGAAGAACGGCTGATAGGTCGAGGGTCGAAAGAGATAGGTCGGCCGTGAGCAAAGGGAGAGGGCTCAAAACCGTGAGGGCAGGGGCCAAGGCGGTGGGCAAAAGTAGAGAGGGCCGAGGGTTTAGAGAGCAGGCTGGCCGAGGGCTTGAAGGACTACACCGTGGCCTTCTAAGACACTAGGGCCGTGGGCAAACAAGGGATAGGGCCTCGGACTAGAAGCCTCAACGCGAATTCAAAACAAAAGGCCCTCAAAAATACCTTTGTGTGTGCTAAGTTTAAAATGATAACAAGAACTTTTAAAGAATGATAACTTAGCACATCAAAACAATTAGATCATACACTTCTAGGATAAGTTAGATAGTTGAAAGGAAAAAGATCTATGACATATAACACTATTCAAGCTATCTTAACCATTAAACAAGATGATATCAAAGCCTATGAATCCAAGAATGAACTATCTAAGAGATATTAGTAGGGTATTAGATCTAATCTAAAAAATGAAAGAAATAAAAGAAAGGGGTTAGATCTAGGCTAGTTACCTCTAGGGTTTAGACAAGCATCTACAAACTTCAGAAAATTGGAAAGAAAAAGGGGGAAATGAGGAGAGAAGATTTAGTCACCCAAGTCAAGGAGGTGCTTGAAGCTCATGATGTCCTATGCAGCTTCTTGCTCCATCCAAGTATGACTTTAATCTGCAATCACAATGTTGAACCTTGGTTGATCTGCTGCAAGGACACTCACACTGTTAACTTTGTGAAATTTCCCGGTGAAACAAAAATTTCCAGCCAAGCATATGAAGAAAAGATATTATTTTTGACCGATCTAGGAACCAAGATAGCTACAAAACGAAGATGAATGGATAAGAATATTAGATGACAATAAAAGCTAGAAGTTTAAGCAAGGAGTGGTTGGAAATTGCTCCTAGAGTCTCCTCCAATCCACAACCCGTGAGACAATCAAGACTTCAAAACAAGATAGATCTATAGCATGCAATAGTATTGAGGATAGCATGAAAATCTGAACTAATTCAAGATCTAAACCTAACCAATCAAGAACATAAATCAGCAGCACTAATGTTTATATGATTTACCCTCTAACAAACTAATTTGCTATAGATTGCATACCAATAGAACAATACCAAGAATGAAGAACAACATCACCTCATATGATCCAAAATCACTTGACTAATCTAAGAGATCCAAGATATCCTCCAAAGCTTTTATTCATCCAATAATATGAGAAGATTGGGCAAATAGTTGCTCCAAAACCTCAAGAGAAAGATGAATGATGTAGTATGGCAAGAAACAAGAAGATGGCAAGAATTTTGAGTAGCATAACAATAGTTCAAAGAATGGTGAAGAAAAAGAAGGCTAGGTTCCTTTTATACCCCTATAGGCAAAGGAGGGCCTTGCATGAAAGACAAGTGTCAAAACAAGGAGAAAAGCACACATCTCTAAGAGAGGGCGCCCCCTAGCTAGGTTTGGGGGCTTTGGAAACATGCAAAAACGAAATTGCAAGGTGGAGGCATGGGATATGCTAAGTAACTAACCCAATAGGGCGCAACTAGCCTAGGTTAGACAAGTCATATGCCAAAAATAGCATGGGAGGTGAGTTAGGTGAGCTGTGAGGGGGGTTTGCACACTCAACAACGAGAGGTGTGCACCATAGGAGGGAGAGAGATGCATGCCGTGCCTAGGAGATGGCTTGGGGAGTGGGAAGTCAACAAGGGGGACGCCTAGGTTAGTGGGACAGGACCCACGTTCCACCTTTGGAACGTTGGGTGTAGTTAGGTGGTTAGAGAGGGTGCAATCTACAAGAGGGGCGCATCCCAAGAGGGATGTGAGGGTCCAAGGGGTTAGAGTTAGTTAGGAGGGAGGTTTTAGTTAGGGAATTAGTTAGGGTTTTGGTCAAATACTAGCTTAGGCTACACCACACGTGTGTGGCCTAATTTGGCATTTCGAGGAATTATTAAGAAAATAATAGGTGAGGGTCGTGAATTTCCTTAGGGCAAGGGTTAATTAAGTGAAAAAGTGGGTAAAAAGGTCAAAATTAAGTTAGAAAAGGTGGGGAAAGGGTTGGGTATGGTTAGGTGGGTGTCTTCTTGCCACTTTCCACCTTACATCCACCATCTAACTCAAAAAATTATAATGATTTGTGATTTTTTAATAACTACTAAAGAATTAAAATTGTCATATTGACCTAACTCCACTCGAAAGTGACTTTGACAAAGCAAAAATAGTCCCACTGAGCTGAAATCTCACAGGGTGTAGGGAGGTTATTCCATTCATTTTGAGCACAAATAATCCTATCTTTTCTCCCAAAGACTAAGTTTTACAATATTAAGCTCAAAAATAATTAATTAATTAAATAATTAATCAATTAAAAAAACTGACTTAGACTAATGGAATCTCGCAAAGACGACTCAAGACATCGCTTGCATGGTCATTTCCAATCATCCTAAAAGGTTACTCATTGTAAATGTGATCACCGTATTTCCACCACTTTCCTTTGAGGAGCGTGAGAGGAAAACTCCTCGAAAGTTGAACTGAATTAGTTAGCCACATTAACCCTCCTGAGATTTAAAAAACCCCGATGAAAGGAACCCCTGATGTCAACATCCAAGGTACCCGACCTAACTATGATCCATGCAGACGCTATAAGACATTTACACTGCGCAGGGGTGCGGAGATCCCGCTTACAAAAATATAAGTGTTGGTTTTTAAAAACACCCAGTAGAACCAACTCTGTCTCTGACATAGAAAAATCTTCATGAATGAGTTGACTCTGTGCTAACTCCAGCGTCAACATCTGGCTCCACCTGGGGACGGTGGTTGATCAACTCCTAACGAGGAAATCATGCGAGAATCCAGCATCTACAAAATTGATGCTCACACAATGCTAGGCATCCAAAATTTAATACTAGTACATATTCACAAAATGAAATCAAATAATATATAGACAACATTTACAAAATGAAATTTCTAAAGCAAGTAACAATAAAACTATAACATGACTATGATACAAGAAAAATTTCTAAGTACATATTTCTGTATAATTTACAACATGAATAAATCTATGATATATGAAATAATTCTAAGTATACAACATTACTTAATGAAAGAATACAAAACCGTATGTACAAGGAGTAGGGTTAAAGATATTGCGAGCAAGTAAGTGTCCATTTGGACACCAAGTTGTGATCATCCGTAGAAGAGTTTGAGCTGTTGCCCATTCCGTGGAACATTGATGGGCTCACCATCCGTGTGACTAAGATGAGCGAGTTCGGCCCCGCTACTGGACAAGTAAGGACCTAAATCCATAAACTGCCAAACTTCTTCCTCGCGGCTTCCTCGTTTCTTTTCTCGCTTTGTCCCAAAGCAGAATCAGATCCCCAACTGTGAAATCCCCTGTTCATCGGCTGTCGAAGCTTTACCTTTACTCTGATTGCAAGTCTGATCATATGTTTCTTCCTCGACCATCTAACTCGATGACCTGTTTTACCCTGTTCTGAAATGCATTATGATCTGTAGAAGAGTCTTCAACTGAACCATAAGTAGAAAGGCTAAGATGCACTGGCAACATAGCTTCCAATCCCTGGGTGATACCAACTCAAACGATTCCTTCCCCTCAGAGCTGCTTTCTTAGTAATCCCTGCCTCGCCCATAATGCATGCTTTATTTTACTATCCCAAGATCTTTTGTTCTTCCAACTATTTTCTTTACTATGGTCATTAAGTTTTTATTACTTGACTCAGCTTCTTGACTATCAAGTAATAATCTGATGCATGTGATAAGATGATTAAGCATTTGAAAACAAAGGATGACATCTCCGACAGAACAAAATGCCTTACATTATCTCGTGACTATCTCTTTGATGGAACCTCAAACCCGGTTATTATTCCGGTCTCTAGGAAATCCATCACTACCTTTCACAGCTACTGATTACTTTACAAAATGGCTTCAACCCATTTTGTAAAGTAATCAGTAGCTGTGAGGACCCATGAAAAACCATTCATCTTGAATTATCACTGAATTTACTGATGAAGTCCAAACCCCATTAAAAGGTGCCTCTACTACCGGGTTGCAAAGGTAGGGCTATGCTAACTTCTCGCCTGAAAAGCTGACATGATCACACTTTCTGACAAACTGGTGCACGTCCGAAAATATGGTGGGCCAATAATATCCTCTGCTCTAAGGATTTTGGGTGTAGTAGTCGAAGAGCAAAATGTCCACCACAAAATCCCCATGGAATTCATCCACAAGTCTCTTTGATTCAACATCATCCACAATATCTAAGGATGATTCCATCGATTCCCTCCATCCTAACCCACTTCTATAAGAACGATATTCTGTATTGATTTTAACCTTTAAAGCCTCTTTCTTTGTGTCCTACTAGGTGGCTTTGACAAGTTAGATTCTTGAGATAAAAAATATCCGTGGTACCATTCTAATTGTGTTCAAGCTTTGTAAGTTAAGAGGATTCTCACTCATCAATCCTGGCAAACCAAATCCAAAGCTCTTTCATTGTTTTCTGTCAACATCATGGCCAACTTTTGGCCTTTAATTAGCTTCTGTGGGTTTGATTTCCACCGTATCTTTGATTTTAGCAACCATCTATAATTCCTATGAGTCTAATCCTTCCACCTCGATAATACATCCTTAATCACTGACTAGGAACGTAACCAATCAATCTTTGAATACCCCATGAAAACTCCTAAGTGTTTGAGGATTGATTCAAGGCATATGCTTGTTTCAAACATGGATACTTTAAATTTTGAGTTCTGCGAATGCCCGAATCGGCGCATGGGCCAGGTCGCTCATGGCCTTGGTCATTTTTTCCAAGCAAGACACTTAATAGTGTTTTCTGAGGCAAAGGAGAAAATCTTGAAACCCTTATTATAATCTGAATTGACAAGAATCGAGCTCACATACACAGAAGTTTTACTACTTCAAAAGCTCTTCTGTTTCACTGATTCCATTCAAACTTGACATCCTTCCTTAAGTATAGCTTCTATATAAAGGCTCTTCATGATTTCTCACAAGATAATCAGTATGAACCTATTGACAAAGTTGTTTTGTCCTAAGAAGGATTGTAATGCTTTCTTTGAAACTGGCAAAGGCACCTTGCTAATAGCTTCAATTCTTTCATGGTCTAGCTTGACCCCATCTTTGAAATTATGTGGCTCCAATAACTTCCCCTTCAAGAACCCCAAATACTGATTTGGCATGATTCAAAGAGATTCCAAATTCTCTATATCATCTGTCTAGAACTTACCTAAGGTGTTTAAGATGTGTTTTCCCATCCTTAGAAAAGACTGTTAAATCATCCTGATAAATTTCAATCAACTTCCCAATCAACCCCTAAAGGCATAATCCATATCCCTTTGAAAGTAGCTCTAGATTTTGATAAACCAAATGGCATCCCGAGATATTCAAAAGTTCCCATGGAGTAGTAAATGTAGTCTTATGCCTATCCTCAGCTTTAAGTCTTATCTGATTGTAACCTGAAAACCCATCAAGCATGGAAATCATTCCTTTTATCCTCAGAATCTGCTGAAGTAAAGTTTCCATCTTTGGGAGGGGGTAGGTGGTCTTTTAGTAAGTCTGTTTAGTTTCCTGAAGTCAATGCATATTCTGCTTTTACCATTCTTCTTTCTAGCAACAACCATGTTTTAACAATTCATCAAGAATGTCTCGTTTGTGCAATAATTCCGGCCTCTAACATCTTTTTTAACTCCTGTTGAACCAAAGGAGCTAACTTAGTTAATCTGTCTTAACTTTGTCTAAAGGGTTTAGTTTCTTCCTTGAGAGGAATCAAATGTTGAATCACACTTCCTATAGACCCTTAACTCATCATAGCTGAAAGCCAAACATCCCTATATTCTTTTAACAATTTGACAATTTCAACTTTTTCTTCTATAGGGGTTGTCTTGCCTATCTTTACCATCCAAGGTTTTTCATCTGTTCGAATGTTTACTTCAACATGATCACACAACTCTTTCTTAGATTCTTCCTTTTCTTGTGACCATCCTGTTTGTTAAAATTCCTTCTAAGGAAACACCTGCCTAGAGGTGTTTCTATCAACACTTTCAGTATAGTTGCACTCTTCATTCATTGTGTTGAGGCCAAAATCAGAAAAACTCATGCATATGGGTCAAGAATTTCATCACCTGTTTATCATCCTCAAAAAAAACCTGCCAATGGTTCATATTATCCAGAACTCCATGTCTGAAAATCACTTCCATTGAAATGTTCTCATTTATCAAGCTATTTGAAACTGTGAGTGTAGAAGCTACTACTGCTAATTCATCTGCCGTGGAGTTTTTGTTCTCTAGGAATGGCAATGAGGTTTATGGCATCAAAATCACTTAACATATCCCATATTGTACCTCCTATAACCTTTAACCTTTCAGACTTACATGCAAACTTTGTTCTTAAGTTGTTGAATCATCAAGTTTGAATCCCTTTGGATACAAAGACACTTGATACCTCTTTCTATGCAAATTTCTAAGCCAAGGAGTAAGGCCTCATACTCACCCACATTGTTTGTTGTATCAAACTCCAATCTATATGAAACTCGAGCATTTTACCATTTGAGATTGAAGAACAATTCTCAGAGATCCCCTTTCCTGTACCTGAAAAAGGCACCATCAAAATGTATATACCGTGACTTTTATCTAACTCACTATCTTTTTACTTTATCTTCTAGGGCACAATTGAGTTAGATAAGATGGCATAATTCCAAAGGCTCTCTTCTTCATAAAGCACTTCATCAACCGGGGCCTCGTGTTTTCCTAGCTTATGATTTTTATGATAAGGCTCTATGTCCAGTCTAAAAGTTCCCCCATTAGGAGTGGGTAGGGTGGGCATAAGATAAATCCATTTGTATGCTACCACCCAAATCAAGGAAATGATTTTCTCATAATTAACATCCCCCAAACATCTGAACATCAATTACCACTATATCCATTTCAATGGTGATATCTGGAAATGTCTTTAAATATAATTTCTGTAAACCCTTTATTAATCCAAAGACTCTATGGTTTGATCAGTTCAAGGCAATAAATGTTATGGTAAGTTCTAGATATCCTTAAGTTTAACTCCTCCATGACTTTCTTAGTCATAACATTTGAGCTTTGCCCTCTAATCTAACATGCAATTATATGTAAGACTTTGTCACTCAAGTAGAGACAGGTAGAAAGGAAAAATTTTCTGATTACTTCTATCCCAATTCTAATAACTGCATCCCCGACAAGCTGTGATTGGTTGTTTCGCATAACTGCCTTGGGAGGTGTTGGTCGCCTTCAGGCACATTCTGCAAACGTAGAGCTAAGTCCGGCTCACTTATAGTGCGCCTCGAGACACTGAATGTCTAAGTCCCTGCCCACACCGTCACCTTGGCAGGAACTTCTTCCGGCTCTTGTGGGCTTACCCTAGCCATTGTCCCTAAGTTACTAAGTTAATTTTATTAACAATGTCTGGGAGTTAGTTTTAATTGATTTCATGTGTTAAGGGGAAAATCCAGCCTATATGACAAGCAAGAATGCAGTTTAATCCTAAGTCTATATGTCACGCAACCCTTTCCCTGTTAACTACATGTATCTAGTGCTCTGTTAAGTAATGGGGTCAACTAAGGTAAGGGGATGTTCATTACAAGATGTTTTACAATTAAACCAAACCAAGACACCCAAACCCCAAAGATTTAAATTACTTACAAGAGTTATACAAGTTACAACAAATGAGATATACCACAATATACACAAACACAAGATATACAGATCACACTTAGGGCCAGCATGCCCCAAGTGGGTTTTATTCCACTTGGACTGCCTTTACTGAATATCTTGTGATCAATAATCATTGTTGTGGTGTGAAACAAGTGATGCTTCCCCAAGTGGGATACTCACCACTTGTTTATCCACACCAATAACGATGATTATTTATCAGATATTCAAGAAAGCATAAAACAATATCATAATTCATTAAAGCATAAACAAGTAGTTGCATAAACAAGATATAACGATTCAGATGATCACAATGTAGCCTATCAATACATCTACTTCCCAAACATACAAATGGATCTATGCAACTAGTGTTCTTATTAAACGTTTTAGATCCCAAATCCCCTAACTATGTGCTGCCTCAACTCCCCTTTATTCTCGCCAAATGACTGTCTGTGTGCTCAAGATACCTGGCTTTTACCCCAGCCTTCCAAGGTCAGCCCAATGCCACTGCACTATGAGTAGCCAGACAAGGGATCCCCTCGACGAAATCACGATCTCACGGGACGGTCCCCCGCCACTTCCCTCACTACTATCCTCCTTACCCGTTTTAGATGGCAGAAACAGTTGTTTAAAGACTTCCTAATGTTTCTAAGTGTTATTATGATCCTCGGATGGATCTTAAGTTGGTTGGGTTCGTTTTTGACAAATTTTAGATGGCTGTATTTTATCTTCTTTATCGCAAGGTAATGAGAGAATAACGCTTAAGAGAGTGCTTGCAAATGATATATTATTCCACCACGAAAGATATAAGATATGGCAAAATGATAGCAAAATCCAAGTTACTTAGATCATCATCACATGAGAGATAGCTTTAATAATCAATAACCATGTAACCATAAACCACGAAACATGCAATGATAACGTGAAAAATATATCCTTGAAGGACTTAAAGTGTTTGGATGATGTCAATGTGTGCTTAACAAAGTTAAAGGAGATAGCTTAAGGCAAAACTTAAAGCATGAAATGTATTTTAAACCATCACCAATAGATCATAACATAGGCACATTAAGCATGAGTCATTTGACCATAATATTTAAAACCACAAGCATRTAYAAATGAGGAGAGCAAGCATTTAGCCAAATGAAGGCCGTGAACATCACCCAACGTGTGTGATAATAGTGAGCAATGATAGCATGAATATATGATTTTATTAACCACCTATTACCACTTGCAAATAAAAACGTTTTATCAACCAAACGAAGATATGATCAAAAATGGTGCTTGAAGAAAATGTAGACAGCTCTTAGATGTTAACAGACTTAAAGCATCAAAACCTTGGACACAAGCTCATTTCCTTATCTTAACACACAAGTATTCAGTCTTTTAATGAAAATGAAACAGCAACAGTAAGAGAGACTTCTCAGCAATTAGTTATTTATGAGTGCAAGGTAGAGGAAAAAGGACTGTCCAAAAGTTGCTTAAGAATGATTAGAATCTTCTACTTAAGACAACAGCAAAGTTTAATGTAATTAGACCTTTAAGAGCAGCAACTTTTAAACAAATAACTAATGCTTTTTAAAGACTTAAGTATTTACCTTTTAGGACCAGCTTTTATGACAGTAGTAATGAAATGTTCAGCAGTAAAGGAAACCCAATGCACCTAGAATGTGCGCAGATTTCAATGTGTTCAAGTTATGTTTAGAATTGTAAAAATGTAAGGCTTTTAGAGTACTAACTTAAACAACAACCACTGTGTGTCCTCTAAATAGTGTTCAACTAACAAGCACTTAAGTCATTCCAATTTCACTTTGAGAAAGTATGAGCTATATATCCAGAACAGCAGCCTATCAAATGATTTGTGCACTTGAAGTTTTAGGTGTTAGAGAATAGAATAATATGCTGACTGTATGTGTAGGTGCAAGCTTTTAGGTTTGTAGTGATAGCACAAAATGAGAGGTTTTAAAATGCAAGCACAATTAGATCCTAACTAGACTTCACATACAACAATATTACTTTCAATACAACCTACCAACTATAGCATATCAGATCTTAAAATGTACTTACCAGCCTGTTGTTCAAGTGTACTGTGTGCAGGGCTGGAGACAAGGCAAGGCTGCCAACAAATGCTGGCAGGGGTACGACTGTCTAATGAAGAGGAGGCCGAGAGCTCAAAGAGAGGGCTGGCCGAGAGCAAAAGAGTAAGCTGGCCGAGAGCTTGAGGAGAGGACCCAAAACCGTGAGGGCAGGGGCCAAGGCCGAGGGCTTTCTAAGGGACTAGGCCGTGGGCTAAATAAGGAGAGGGCCGTGGGCCAAGGGCCTCAAAACAAATCTAAATAACAGCCCTATAAAAAATATACCTTTGTATGCCAAGTATGGAAGGAAGATAGAGTTTATGGAAGAAAGAACTTGGCCAACTAAACCATAAAGATCTTACCCTACCAAGTGCAGGCAAGACGAAAAGGATAACCTCAAGTTAATAGATCTAGAGCGATAATAAGCACAAGGAGGCTATCCATCCATAAGCATGAAAGACCATGAAGAAAGAGGAAACTTGCAAAAGGAAAACTACCCTAGATTAACCCAAAGAAATAAAGAATGAAAGATAATAACTAATCTAAGGATTATATTCACAAAAAAAAAGGCTACCTAGGTTAGATTATCTTTTATGAGCTCAAACCTTAAGAGAAACTTCAGAAAGTTGAAAAGAAAAGAGGGAAAGAAGGAGAGATTTAGTCACCCAAGTCAAGGAGGTGCTTGGGAAGCCTCCAAGATGTCCTAAGCAACCTTGTCTATCCAAGTATGACTCTAATCTGCAACCACAACAAGTTAGACCTTGCTGATCTGCTGCAAGGACACCAATGTTATCTTCAGAAATTTCCTGTGTAAACACAGAAAATTTCCAGCGAAGTATTATGAAAGATAAATATAGATTTTGACCGATCTAGGAACTAAGATAGCTACAACAAACGAAAATGGAATGATAAGAATATTAGATGACAATAAAAGCTAGAAGTTTAAGCAAGGAGTGGTTGAAAAATGCTCCTAGAGTCTCCTCCAATCCACAACCTGTGAGGCAATCTGCACTTCAAAACAAAATAGATCTATAGCATGCAATAGTATTGAGGTTAGCATGAAAATCTGAACTAATTCAAGATCTAAACCTAACCAGTCAAGTACATAAATCAGCAGCACTAGTGTTTATATGATCTACCCTAACAAACTAATTTGCTAGAGATTGCATACCAATAGAACAATGCCAAGAATGAAGAACAACATCACCTCATATGATCCAAGATCACTTGACTAATCTAAGAGATCCAAGATATCCTCCAAAGCTTCTTTATTCATCCAATAATATGAGAAGATTGGGCAACTAGTTGCTCCAAACCCTCAAGAGAAAGATGAATGGATGTAGTGTGGCTAGCAACAAGAAGATG
>SNQJ01S0184464.1:18869-29242 GCA_010110895.2 Picea sitchensis
CATCAATTTTATTAAACATGTGCATAAAACCCCTCTTACCCTGACAAGTGCTCAAAGACATTATACTAATCTACAAGCCAAGTTTGGAGGAAACGCTAGGATGTCCTATTGGGCTAATGCTCACTGGACGTGGGGTGTTTCCGAGAGAGATCAAATCCAAGCCATGTGAGTGGATGAAGTGGATAAGGGATGTATGGGCAAGGGATGCAGTGATAGCAGGGAAATGTATGGCTTACCTGTGGGTACCTCTGTAGAGGGTGAGTTGCACCTATCATGGATGCAAATGTTTCCAAGCCCATTCATGCCTTTTATCTTTATTTTTATTGTTTTTTCTTCAAGAAGCTAGTTAAGGGACACTGCCCTGGCGTGGTGACCAGTGGTGGCAATGTTACCCACAAGCATTTCACCGAAATGAGAAGGTTGGCTCGTGATGAGACCCCCTTTCTCTTGGCTATGCCACCAAGAGCCACTACCCTGGCTTGGTGACCAGTTGTTGGTAGTGTCATACCGCTACATGCCCATGGACCTAATAGGATGGCTCATGATGAGACCCCCTATCCTCTAATTAGGTCTTGTTTTATCATTTTTTATGGGTCCCTCTGTTTCTTGCTGAGAAGCTTTTTACTGCTTTCTCAAGGATCCATGGGCGAAGCATCTCAAGGTTTCATTCTTTGGTTTCTATCTTTTTCCAGCTACTTTTACCCTCTGGGCCTTTAGCCCCTTCTTCCCACAAGGTAAGGTACAACCCTTAAATATTTGGCCAACCCAATGCCCAGACCAGTGTAATGGGATGGATGAGCAGGAGAAAGATGGAAAGTGGTAAATATGGTGGGAGCGGGCGATGGATTCTCATGAATCCCCCCAGTGGCAACTCAAAACCTATGGGCACAAGCTTACTAGAGCATCTTGTCATTCCCCCCAGATATGGTCGAGTGGATA
The DNA here is from genome assembly GCA_010110895.2 of Picea sitchensis. NCBI lineage: Eukaryota > Viridiplantae > Streptophyta > Pinopsida > Pinales > Pinaceae > Picea > Picea sitchensis. The sequence goes on from SNQJ01S0184464.1 coordinate 19,809, forward strand.
GGCATAAGATCCAAGCACCCGTTAGAAACAAAAAGAATCAAATGCACATATTCAAAGGTTTTGAGGATCAAAGTGACACATACCATGATACCCAGACTCATTACCTCATGGAGCGAGATCCACTTCTGCTATAAGACCAGGTCAAGGTGATGGATGTTGCTACTGCTGACAAAGTGGAGGCGCTGAAGAAAGAAAAAGATGGGCCCTCCAAGGCCATGCTCAAGTCGATCTGGCTCTCGGTACTCCATTTCTAGGACCTGTGGGCCTCGAGACATAATCTCCTTAGTTATCCCTAAACTAGGGATAACAGGCCAAATCTGAACTCTTATCATTGTATTCTGGAAACAAAGAGGATTTGCTAATTGTACCACCTATAGGAGATTAGGACTAAGGAGCAACTCATTTTCATATGTCTCATATATTATCAAATTCAAGGGAGATACCACTATATATACTGTGGTACCTTCTTCTGCTATCCTAACCAGAAGTGCTTATCCCTCTTCATATGTGAGGTGATTAATCACAAACAGTAGGGATTTTAAGACTCATCCAAACCTTGCCCCACCAGGTTGATCACCTCCTTCCAACCCATCTCAGCCACTAGCAATGCTAAGCCTCGTGCAAACATCCCAGTTGTGGATGCAGCCTGCAGGTGACACCAGATAGGTGAGAGAGTGCACTTCCTCTTGTTTTGTGGTCGAATGACCTACTTTCACGAGGGCACAAAGAGGTACCCACTTTCAATTTTGAGTTGCCATATAGCCTAAATCAATCACACATAACTAGACTTTTCTCTTTGGCTTCAAATGTTAGGAAAGCTTCAACTAACCACCTCCAAGCTCCTCCTAGGGTCTCCCAACTAGGCCCTATCAACATCAAAAATTCACCAGAGGACCTTTTTAGGCATTGCATCGGTACCCTCACAGTGATTGATACGAACATAGATGTTTCTACTCCCTCTTCTACGTCTACTTCTATATCTAGTGCAATGTTGTGGCTCTTTCTCTTTTCTAGGGTTTACCCTCTTGGGTCACCTTTTCTTACTCTCTTTTGAATTGTTTTCTCTTGTATCTCTTTATCTCGTAGGTTTTAGGAGTAGCCTTGGCACTCCCACATTATGTTTGTGATAAGTTGTATTCTCTAGTCCCATTCACATATTTTTTGGTCACTTGAGGACATTAATAAAATTATCTAATTATCTTATCTTATTAGGAGGTTGTAGCTAGTATGTCTTTTGCACCACAAACTCAATGTAAGAATCTTGTTACCAACCACAAAATGTTCAGCCTCCTGAATATTGATAGCAATGTTTAGATTTTAGTGCTTATTAAGATATTTTATACAACACAAGAATATGAAGTTTAGAGTTTATGGGAGAAGTCATTAGAGCTATTAGTAACATGTAAGATCTATATTGGGGGAGCTTTCTAGTTCTTCTTAGTTTATAAAGATAGCATGTAGACTAAATTGTTAGCAAGCATTATATGAAAGAGATGTTCTCATGTATCGTTCTTATTGCCCATTATTGTTGAATCTTGATGTTAGGAACATTCATTGTGAATTTAATTCAGTTTTGAATAGTTGTTGCAGCATCTACAATCTTGAGATGAATGCCAAGTTGTTGGGATGCAAAGGCTACTAAACATTTGTCAATCTGAAAGCATGGTCTATTCCATGTCTAAGCCAAAATTAGCTATGAGCACATTAATGGATAATCCTTTTACATGCTTCCACGTGCAGCTTCTCTCTTATAAATGAGATAATCTGTGCTCATGCTGCCAGAATAAAACCTACTATTAGTTTGCAAATTTAATTTCGTAATTGCCATATACCAACAGCGTTAAGGATCCCTGTAGAGGTATATATGTGTTATCTATTGAAAATGGATAGCAACATATGCATTTTGTTAGAAAGTTACCTTCTTATATATCTCTAAATTATGAATAGGGATAGTGTTATACCCCTGTTGTTAGCGTGTGATCATATCCATAGGGATTTCCAATGGCAAAGCAGCTCTGTCCTACTCGTAAACTTTGGGAACTACCAAGCATGACTGGCCTAAGATAGTTCTGTGGAACATCAACCTTAAAATGAAAACAAAATCATATCAGTAAACTCCAAAACAATCTTGACAAGGAAGGGAAATTTAGGACCAAATACCTTCAAAACTGCTAAATCATGTGCAGCATCAATGCCAATCAGTTGTCCTTCCTTCACAATTGCATTGCCATCTGTATCTAGAAGGGATACCTATCCATCCAAAACGGAAAGGAGTGAAAACAAAATTTTAAAGTATCAAATTTAGATCACGTGATGCTGCAGGGCAATGCAAACAAGGAGATACTCAGAAGTTTCAAAACATCTGCTTTCTGCAAACCTCACACTGTTGCCGACCTGTTGTATCTGAAGCCAGTTTAGCAACAACATGATAATTTGTAACCTGTTGCCATGTACATCAACAGAAATCCTTATCAATATAGAACTTTGGGTCCAGAATGATTATGAAGTGGACTCCATGAAAGTAACAAAATAAGTAAAAGCTAAAGGAAAAGTTCGATTTGAGAATCAAGCTAAAGAGACTAGAATACTAACAAATTGCAGATAGACATGCAAGTATGTATCCTGTTCACTGGTAATAACAGTAGCAAACCTAAAAAATGAATGATACATGCAGAACCACCAGAAAGAAAAGAAGAAACCATACAATATGACCCAGCTTGTCCCAAACAAAGCCCGAGCCCGTGCCTTCCACTATTGCTTCTGCTACTTCTGATGTTGATGACTGGCTAGCTGTCTTGGGGTTTGGCACTTCAATATCCTTGATAGACACAACTGATCTCGTTGTCTCCTACTATTCAAGAATCAAAAAATACAGAACTTGATGAATAATGAGAAAAATTCAAAAATGTGTACATCTGCAAATAAAATCAACCAAAGGGTAATTATGTAGAAAACACACTCCAAAACAGGTCCAATTGTGTTTCTATGGTGAATACCCTCTTCTCTAATGCTTCAACATTTGTTTCTATGAATAGCACCCTCACTGGTTGTATTCCACTGCATTGTTCAATCAGACAAATGTGCCCTCTTGACCCTTATTTATATGTTTTAGCTACCGATACCCTAGAATACTTATCAGAGTCAGCTAGAATGCAAGGAAGAATTCGAGGTATTTCTCTTCTGAATGGATCTAAAATGATTAATAATCATTTTACTAATGACTCTCTTCTCTTAGTTCGGCTGGGAAGAATTCAGTGGAGGTTACTAGAGGTTGCAGTGGTTAGTGAATGGAAAACCCACTATTGGTCGAATGGGCTTGATTATCCACTAGCTTGTATCCTGTCCCTATGGAAATGGGTCAAGCCTGGGGTGATTGTTTGATACCTAGGGGATGTAGCCTAAATTCCCTATTTGGAGTTGGCTGCATCAGGGTTGGTGTATTTTCTAGTGTCCCAAATTTCAAGCACGTGGGTTGAGCAAGAAAGGAATATTCCTTTGGAGAGATCTTTGGGATTTTGAGACCAGGGACTAGATAGATTGCAGATCATTAGCTCATCAGAAGGCCTTGTTGTCATCTTACAAGTAGGCTATCAAAGATATTATGGGGCATATTACTCCTGAAGAGCAGTGTAAATTGAATACGAATATGCAAGGCCCTCTATGGCAGGATTATGGTTGGAGATTCTGGAAGCGGCTCCAGTGAGATGATACCAAAAAGCTTTATTCTCTTATGCATCAGAAGCACCCTTTATCCCATGTGTTGAATATTAGATGGACTTCTTCTAATCTAGAGGATCAGTGGATGCATGATTGCATAGTGTTTGGTCACTTTGCCTTGGTTACAAGATCCGGGTTTTTGCTTGGCTACTTGTTTACCAGGGGCTGCCATCCAAAACCCACCTTGCTAAAAATGGGTTGATAAATGGTATTTGCCTCTGTTGCAGCTACCTAGAGACCTTGAAACACATTATATGGGAGTGCAAGTTTGCTGGGACTTGCCAAAAATATGTTCAAGATCGGTACTTAGTTCTATTTTAGGGTCAGCTTTATTGGTGAGCAACAATGTTTGGTGACTCCCNGACAACCCCCCTTGGCTTCCCTAGGAGTAAGCCTAGACGGAAGAAGTACCTGCCAAGGTGACAGTGTGGGCAGGGACTTAGATATTGTGTCTCCGAGGGCACACTAAGTGAGCCGGACTTAGCTCACGTTTGCAAGTGTGCATTAGGGCGACAACAACAAGCATTTGGGATTGTTTTCATATTACTGCTTTATTTATCATCTAGAAGTTACAGTGCAAATATGTGTTTTTTGAGGAGGTCAATTCAATCCATCTTTTTCTCACTCTTGGTGAGAAGAGGTATGTATGCAATTCTCTGCCAAAGGCTATCTTATGATTAAGGATGCCAAACAGTTAGATGCATTATCTTATTCTGATTTTATTTCACCTTTAGTAGCTCTAACGAAGAGGATATAAGACTCCACTTTTATTTTCAACTTTCTTGGTAATATAAGATGTATTTTCCAAAAAATAAAGATGCACAAAGTAAAGTAAAGTACCGATCTAAGCTAAGATAAGATATGAAGACTGCACTGATAAGGAAAATCAAATCTAATGGGAAAATGTACAAGGAGAAAAGAAACAAGATCTAGGATAAAAATAGTGCAAACGTATCAGGGCCCTCTAGAGCTAGCTTCCCCAACATCTGAGGCCAAAAGGAGGAAACTCCAAATAGAACCTATTTGGAAAAGGAGATGGAGGAGGATCTAGTCTGCATATTGTATTGCAACCTGGAAGAGACTACTCGTTGTCGAGGCCTAGGTGACTTCATCTGAGTACTGGAGTGGGATCCAAAACAACATCATCACTGAGGTCTCTGGGACATAGGAATAGCCCCCCCCTCCAAAGGCCTCACGGATCTAGGATCTAAAGTAACTTTGTTGTCAATCTGTCTCTCAGTTTCCCTGGAAAAAGGGAGCACCGCAAAAAAGGAAGTGATCCTCCCAGTGGAGATTGGTATAGGAGGTGGCCAGAGAGTCTGGGAACAGAGTCTAAGGGCCTCTTGCATGTATAAATCCTTGCATCTCTAATCAGATACGGAAAGAAGTTGGAGAGGGTTCATATCTCCCTAAACAAACAATGGAACTTCCCTCGGATCTCATAATAAATGGGGTAGCGAAATATGAAGTGCTCCACTTGAAAAGAGCATGTGTTTCCAATGCAAGTTGGTAGACCTTGTACATGTGATGGACAAAAATGGATTTGAGTTGAACAGTGAACTCAAGTAAAGTGAAAGCAATTATGAAGTCAAAAACTGCAAACAATGTAACAAATGTATGACATTTTCATGGACTTTTACTGAAAGTTCATCCAAAATTAGTAACACTAGAACACCTACAAACCCTTTGATGAAAGTAAATATGAAATTTTTGTGGATAAAGGCAATAGAAGAAAGTTTCCAAACTCCTTAAAGATATGTGGAAAAAGCCCCAATTTTATCCCTTTCAGCTATTCACGAAGTTTTTAAAAGTTGAGTGTGATGCATGAGGTTTGGTTCTAGGAACAATACTTAATCAAGAAAGTCATCACATAGCACAAAGTTTAATGAAACAAAGAAGAAATATTGCACTTATGATCATGAACTATATGCAAATACAAAGTATACATCATTGGAGGCATTCTTTGATGCCTCACAAGTTTCTACTGTATACATATCATCAAGTTTTAAAGTATTCGCAAACTCAAGACATATTAAATTCTTGTCATGGCAAATGGCTAAATCATTTTCAAAGTTTCACTTTTGTGATTACCATAGGAAATAAAAACAAATGGGGTTACAAATGCACTAAGACGAAAAATGTTGTTGTTGAGGCAAAGAATCGATTACAAGGGATAGAAGTACCTACTTTTACTATATGATGCGAAATCGAAATTTATTTTGTGAGAAGCAATTGTGCATTCCTAAAGGTACCATGAGGGAAACAAGTATACATGAATCTCTTGTTGAAGGTCTTGGTGGACATTTTGGGAGGTATAAAACCCTCGAATGGTTTGAATAAAATTATTTTTGGCCAATCATGGCTAAAGAGGTGCCTAAGTATATGGACAAGGATCACATTTGTCATGTTGTTAAGGATAAGCAACAAAATATTGGAAAATACCAACCCTTTCTAGTATTAGATAAACCATGGTAACACATAAGAATGGACTTTGTGTTGGGTTTGCCACAAACCCAAAGGGGTGATGATACCATATTTGTTTATGTTAATCATTTTTTTTGAAGTGGTACATTTTCTAACTTGTAACAAACATGGGGATGCATCACATATCACATGGCTTTCTTCAAATAAGTTGTTTGGTTATATTGATTGCCTATCTCTATCACCTCTAGTAGAGGTACCAAATTCTTGAGCCTATTTTGGTAAACATTGTGGAAGATTTTGAGGACACAACTTTAAATTAGTTCCATGCATCATCCTCCAACTAATGGAAAAACTATAGTAGACATTTGTGCTCTCAAGAATTTACTACGTTGTCTAGCACAAGATGATAAGATCAACCGAGGCAATTTGGACTTGATGCTACCTCAAGCTTTATTTGCTCTTAACAATTCTATCAATGATACCACTAGATATTGTCAACTTGAGAAATATGATACCTATCCACATACATAGCCACCTCTTTAACCATGCTTGGCTAACAATAATATTCATCCAACTCTTTGATATTTTTATACCTCCCAAATGCCAACCAAGACCTTTAGCATGTGCTTCATGTATAAGTGTTTCTCTCATATCTCATGGTCCCTTTAGGAATGAACAATTCTTCCCATGAAATAAAAATTTGTCTTACACCATGTAGTCCAGGTAGGTACCTCTATCCTCTATAGTCAATTTTTGCAAGATCCATAAGTTACAGCAAAGTCAAGACCATCTTCCTTGATCGCAGTCATCAACAACATCCTTCTTCGACTTAGTGCAATTGCAACCACACTTATTTACCTGCCTCATGCTTGATCACAAAAGTGAAACTTTGCCAACAATGTTGCTCTTTGACATGACAAGCATTTAACCTATCATGAGTTTACAAATTCTTCAAAGCTTGATGATCTGTATATAGTGCAATCTCCTTGTGCATGAAAAAATGCCTCCAATTACATAGCATTTGTAAAATTGCATATAACTCCTCATAAGTATTTCTTCTCTGCTTCATTAAATGTTTCATTATGGTATGTTGTGAGATGAGTTTCCTAGTTGAGTACAACTATGAGAACTAAACCTGTTGCAGAACATTCAACTTTAAAATCTTAGTTAAAATATAGAAGGGCTAAAACTAGAGCTTCTACCACACATCTTTTGAGAGTTTGGAAACCTTCTTTTGCCACCTTTGTCCACAAAAGGTTCTTATTTCCTTTCATCGGAGAGATCATAGGTGTTGCAATCTTACTAAAATTCACAAGTCCATGAAAATGTTGTCCCTCAATTGCATTAGATGAAGTTGGCCACTCCATAATCGCCTTTACTATTGCTAGGTTCAATTCCAATCCATTTTTGGAAATCACAAGTCCAAGGTATACCAACTTGTGCTGGAAAGACACGCTTTTCTGCAGATCCACATACAATTGTTGCTTTGGCAATTTGTCATGCAAAGCTTGTAAATGCAGCAAATGTTCCTCCTAATTTTTTTATACACAAGAATATCATCCAAATAAACAATAACAAGCTTACCAATAAATGGACACATAACCTAATTCATGAGTCACATGAAGGTACAAGGTGAATCGAGAAAACCAACTGGCATCTTAAAACTATTCACATAAGCCATATTTGGTACAAAAACCTTGTCTTCCATTGATTTCCTTACTTCAAATTTGGTAGTAGCCACATCTTAAATCTATTTGGGAGAACAACCGCAATCCATGAAGTCCATCCATGAGATTATCCATGCGAAGTATAGCGAGGTGTTTTTATAATAATTCAATTCTCTTCATTTAGAATATGTGCGCCATGTACCATCTTTCTTAGGATCCTAGAGAAGTCATCTGGCTCATGGACTAGCACTCTCTCTAGTGTGACCTTTGTCCAAAAGTTTCTTCACCTATATTCTTATCTCTTTGTCTTTTGTAGGAGAAGTGTGATGGGAAGCTTTGTTTGGAAATAAGGAACCTAGAATCAAATCAATTTGATGAAAAACCTTTCTTTGGGGAGGTAAACCTTTGGCCAACCGCCAAAGGTCTTTGTTTTCTTCCAGATAGATCCCAAAATTCCTTTGGTATGTCGTTCATTAAAAAAATTGTCTTGTCTTCATCCAAATTTTTGGCAAAATCAAGATAGCATTCTTTAGTTTCTCTAACAAGCATACTGGAAGTGTTTGCTAAAAGCATGACATTCTTGTTGTTTCCTTCTTTCGTCGTAATGAGGCTATGTTGCTTACCATCTTTCTCAAAAGAATACATATGAGCTCTCCCATTATGCACAATGCTTCGCTCGTACCACCATAGCCTTCCCAATAGTCTATGATAAGCAGTCATGGAGAAAACATCAGACCACACTTCATCTACATAAAACCCCAAATTACAAGTAAACAAGCACCAATAATATACACATACTTCAACCCCATCTTGAACCCAACCTAACTTATAAGGATTTGGATGCAGCTTATTAGCCAAATTCAAACAAGATATTGCATAAGAAACTTAGTTAGTTCTCGTTGCTAACTTAATCAATCACCAAGGTACATACCTTATCTTTTGATTTTCATTTTATATGGAAAATTCTCTTCTGTTGCCATGGCTCTTCCTCTTTTTCCTGCATGCAATACGTTCTCCAAAGCATGAGATTTTCTCCATCTTTAGGTGCATGCAACTTTTCTTCTTTTCAATCTTTTTGCATTCCCCTTACAAAATTTTAGTTCAAGCTCTTTCTTGTCTCATCATAAGTCGATTAGACATTCCAACAAGTCGTAACTTGTAACCATCATCAAAACCACATCGGTGGAAAATCATTAATCCCCTTCTTCCATGTTCTTGACTTGCCTAACTTCCATGCATTCATGATTTTGGTTCTGATAACTATCTCTTCTTACTTTGAAACTGTTTTGATGACCTTGTTGATCTCTTTGTCTATCACTTTTGCGACTTGTTATCGCACAGCTTGTAGATGCAAGAAAGGTTAAAGAATAGTAGGTCAAACTGGCGAAACATGAACCTTCTCCACCCAATGTCACCACAATGGGGAGGCTCTTTCTATTTAGGGAGGCTAGGCCTAGGGGAGACGTCCCCAATAACCTGGGGTTTTGAAAGGGCAAAGGCTAATAGTGCAAAGACAAATTTCCCCCTCACAGATTACCGCCAATCAGATAGTCCTGGCTAAACAGCCAATAATAGAGTATAACCAAAGAAAAGAAAAGCACCTGCTTGAGACAACACAACAAGGAG
>SNQJ01S0184465.1:0-17612 GCA_010110895.2 Picea sitchensis
TATGTGTGTCTGGTCTTCCTTGCAGCTAATCAACTTCATGTATATTTTATATAGGTATAATGATTCATATAGATGTATGGATTGATAATATTTTTCAATGTATATCTTGTAATAGTTGAAGGGGAATGTTGAAGGGAATAAAGGATGAATATGATGCTATTGAGAAATTTGAGAGTAGATATTATTATGCACAAACCAAAAAGGTGTGAGAGTTCTCTATTAAACAAAGAAATAGAACACATATTAATACACAAGCAAACCTTAAGATAGAAGAACTACCTTGATCTTCTAGTTGAGAAAATATCTCAACCTCACACCAATCTAGGAAGCATCTAGTTGGATGTGAGAGATTCACTCCAACTAGTTCCAACAACTTTCTAAAGACTAGGAACAATTACGTGAGCTTAACAAACACACCAACACCCCCCCATAAGCGAAACATAGGGAGGAACAAAGTGTTAAATTTAGAGCTACTATTAAGTTCTTTTTAATTTACTAGACAATAATAACAAAAGTAGGGTCATTGAGAGAAACACAATCACAAGGTACACAACATTTTATCCTGGGAAACCCTCATCGGGGAGAAAACCCAACAAAAACTTCCTTAATATAGATTGCCAATACAATGCCAAGATAAAAGACCAAACCACCAAGAATATCCAAGACCGAGCAATGCGCCTCTCTCTCATTCTTCTTGAAACTGCAACTATCTCCAAAAGATGCGCACTTGTTGAGTGAATGAGTGAGTGTGTGAATGATGAGCTATCCTCTCTTATTTATACTGGCTGATGAGAGCTAAGGTTGTGTCTCTTCACCATGATGAGCCAATTTCTTCAACTAGTGGCTAAAACCATTTTAATTAGCCCTAGGGGCCGACTTCTCAATTAGCATCAATTAACTAGGGTTTGACCAATCCACAATAGGGGATTTGGTCATACATAAGTCTCGACATGATTAATCCACAAAAGGGAATTGATCCATAAAATAATAACTCAATTATAATTAGAATATTCTTTGCAGTTACAATATTTCAACACAAAGAAGAACAAAGATACCCATGTACAAACTCTCATAACTGGAGAAAAGGAGAAAAAATCATAGGAAAAAGCTCATCTCCAAAAGAGACAAAAGTGTCACTGTTGAAAATGGCATTGGAGCTCAAGTTGAAAAAGATCTCATAAAGATACATTGAAAAGAAAGAGCATGAGGCCATAAAGATACATTGAAAAGAAAGAGCATGAGCCCTGCGGAGGTTGAAAGATCCAATCATGAAGTATGACCAAAAATCTGAAGAAGAGGGCCAAGAACCCCAAGTTGTCAATGTCATCAAAGATCTAGTAGAAATCCAAAATTCAAACTCCTCAGATAAAGAGACTGGTCCTCTAGAATGAGTCCCGACTCAGAAATCCAGATGAGGTAATCGACAAAAAAACATCATAAATTGAGTGTCTTTATGGACGTCAATCCATCTCACCAGAGTGCATGGGTCACTAGCTGTTGCAACTCAATGGAAAATAGCAAACTCAACCATCAAGCCACCTTCGATCTGGCTTCGAAAGCTATGGTCCCATCGCATAATTGTGGGATCCGAAGATAAGCGAGGGACCCTCGGACTGTTGTTAAAAACGTCGGCCCCATCGCTCAAACACCTTTCCCGTAACATAAAAGTTATGGCCAACATGATCATCAGCAACGCCCAACAAGGCAAGAAGAGCGATCAAGCCACAGAATGTTGAAATCTTGGCCATTGTTTAGATACCCACCTCGTCTAAAGAATAAACAAGATCATAATCTAGGAAATGCATGACAGCACTGACAACAAAATGCAACCGCTCTCTGCCACGAAACTGCCAATATACAGAAGCGCCTAGAACCCAACAACGCTGACCAGGGCCCCAGCAAGGGGAGCCAGAGAAAGCACCAGAGGAGCGGAGTCACCGCTGGCAGGAGGTACTGCAGGGGCCGAGCACCATTGCAGGCGACGACAACAAAGATGGAGCCTCTGCAGGCGCCTCATTAGAGTCGATGTGAACCAGACTTGCAATCCCCTCCAGCTTCGAAATAATGCTCAACGCCAGCTGAGTCGATGTGAACCTCAATTGCTCCTCCTGCTTCAATCGACCCAACATCATCGACACAGTAACTAACGTGAGGTACCTGCATGATGCCTTGATGTGCACGAATATTATAGGGCACTAACAACTCTGTTTTTCCTTCACATGTTTACTAGCTGTCAGAGTCTGCAACAAACTAACAACAAATCAAAAACTTACAAATAAAAATAATTCATGTTCATAACTTGAAGCAGGTACTAGCCACTACGTGGCTTATCTTCTTGTTCAATATAGGTCGTTGGACTTGGAAATAAAGTGGACTTGAGTGGGAATTTTTTTTAGTTACTCTTAATTGTATTACATGATTCCCTAATTGTATTACATGATTCTCTAGTATGTGAGAGTGATCTCCTTGAGTGTTGTGTTAGATGTACTATAGAAACAAAATGGTTATCAATTCATGTAAAGAGGGTTTGAGGTGTGCTTAGGGAGTTTTTCATATACCCTAAAGTAAGTGGAAGATCAAATTCATATACAAATTATGTCTAATGTCATACTACTCACTAGGTACCAATAGATGTGTACAAGGGTGTCTAACCAGGTGACTCCCCTTGTATTCCCTTTGTGTATGCTTTATAGATACATTTTTACTTGTAGAGTGACATATCTCTATGTTTTAAGATGATGGAATATGTATCTAGCCTAAAACAATTCTCTAAAAATTAGGCACGTGATCTCAATGACTCAACACTAAAAAATACATTAAATAATTAAATTTCAATGGAAAAACTTATTTTAGAGATTCCAAACTATTAGAGACAAAATATGCAAACTTTGTTCATCTATATACCATGTAAGGGTGTATATATCAAAATGGTCTAGTAAGGTCGGTTTGGTACCAAACCCACTGAGTCATGCTTTGACTCAGTCAGTTCGGTACCAAACCATCCACCAAACCAAGTAAATAGTCAAGTCAAAGTGACCAATCAACTTGACAGAGTTCTTTGAGTTGATTTGACTCAGGCCACTTTTAAAAACACTAGATACCACTATAGTGCATTTAATTAGTAGAAACAATAAATTATGAACAATATCAAAAGAAATATAAACCACATGAAGTAAAATAGAGGAAGCAAGAGTATTGAACCTGGATAACATAAACTCTTATATTGATATTAATCCAGAAAGAGAGCAATGTTCACATGCCTCTTCAAGGGGGAAATCTAATGAAAATACTTGACAAAACACTACATAGCCTTACACATCTATAAATAGTTTCTTCCTTACAAAACCCTAACCACATGTTGTCTTATCATTAATGACTACCAACCACCTAGTGGTTCTTATTTAATAAATATGACCCTTTTACGTTGAGTAACCACACACACCAACTACCTAATGTGCCTTATTCAAATAAAATGGCCTCATATATTATTATTTTCTTACAAAATTTCTCAAGGTAGGTTTTTTTATCTCGACCTATTAACTAGATCATAGTTAGACCAACCCCAATTGAAGTACATTGGTAGTAACATTTCCATATTAAGGTTATAATAGTAATTCTAAACGTATCGTGGGACTTATAACCAATTTTAGTTGCAATCTCATAGTTGTAATATTCTATCAATATAGGAACTAAATTGTAGTTGAGCCAGTGTCATCAAAAGCAGTGCGGTGTCACCATTTTTTATTTGGAGTCATGATAGAGATTATGATAAGTAGTGTGGAAGTTATAACTATTTAAAGTTATAGCTTCAAATCCTTCACAAAAAAACATGGTGATGCCATTATCTCTCTATTTATGAACTAGATCACAATCATACTAGCTCCATCAAAAGTAGAGTTGTCATGCCATTTTTTAATTGGGGTCATAATCATGCTACTTAGCAATATTGAGGAAGTTACAACTGTTTTAAAATTGTAGCATGCAAACCCTCGAGAAACCAAATGATGCCAATGTTGAGAAAAAATAAGGAGAAAGGGAATCGAATTATGGAATCGTGTAAAAATATTCAAGAGGAAGGGAACCAAATGAAAAAATAAGGAGGAAGGGAACCAAACTGTGGAACTGTGTAAAACTATTCTTGAGGAAACCAAAGGATATAATTGTATAAAAATATCTAGGAGGTATGTATTATCATTTGAGGGGAGTATACAAGATAAATGTTTGTCCGGTGTGATTTAAAGGAGGCCTGTGATGAATGATGTAAGGAATTTTTCCATTTATGTGAGGAAAACTACTTTTAGCTTCTCTTTGCTAAATCTATGCCTCTACATGAAGCAACAATACTTGAGGAAATTCATGAGCAAATTGTGACTCATAGTTTTCAACTTGAATCTCCTCTAGTGGTAGTGTTCCCTCTAGATCCACAACTAAACTTTTTTTTTTTTGTGGATGATATTTTTGTTATAGATGGTCCTATATTTCATGTGTCAGCATATAAGAATCAATATGAACACCCATACATGGGACCCTGTCTTATGGATTAGCTTCATGGACTTCTTCATTACAATCTTTGAGGGTAGCGCCAATATATGCTACCCTAGCTTATAGATGTATCTCATAGGTGTAATTGTTGAGAGAAACACTTTTAGAAGGGGGGTGGAATGTGGAATGTTGGGATCCCCCTTGATGATGTAATAAGGTGCTATTAGAGTTAATGACATGATATGTATGGTGGTCATTTAATGTAATGTGAACTAGGTCCATTGTATTAGGTTTTAAATAAGGAAACTAGGTAGTTAACATTCAATAAATTTAATATGTCCCAAACATTAATGTAGGGTCCATTAATGGTTATAGTTATGATTTACAAGGTAGCTATAAATAAGGATGGAGTCCTCCTTATGGAATATAAAGATAATTGCTATTGTAATCTTTTCTTAGGAGAATATATGGAGTTTATATTTCCATAAGGATTAATGTATGGTGTTAACCCACCTTACCATTTTCGTGGATATATGTTTTGTGATTCATCTTAAGATCTAAGGATCATAACATACTTTCTCAACTATGATAAAGAAATGAATAGGTTAGACCATTAATAATTTGTCAAGTCATCCTTCCATATATTCCATAAAGATGGAGTGATCTTTATGTTTCATAAGGATGGAGTCTTCCCTATGGAATATAAAGAGAATTGTTATTGTAATCTTTTTGTAGGAGAAGATATGGAGTTTATCTTTAGATAAGGATTAATGTATGGTGTTAACCTACCTTACCATTTTCATGGATATATGTTTTGTGACTCGTCTTAAGATCTAAGTATCATAACCTACTCTTTCAGCTATGATAAAGAAATGAATAGGTTAGACCATTAATAATTCGTCAAGTCATCCTTCCATATTCAATAGAAAAACTAATATTACTTTTATCAAATTGCATCATACATTTGTTGGCATATCAATATTAAATGAACATGATATAACAATGAAAAAGGTTTTTTTTTTTCCATATTTGGATTAGGAAAGGCCAAATCAATAATTCTTAGCAAAACAAAATCCAAGAAAATCATAAAAAATAAATTACTTCCCAATTTAATTTTGGAAAGGTTATAATTTTGCAATATGTGAATATAAAATAAATTATTATTTTTTAAATTGAGAATCACATCAATATTTTTTTAACCATTTAAAAACGAACAATAAAATATTTTCAACTTAGTTTTGAAAGGAATAATTTTTTTTAACCAAAACTGAATTTGCATATATATAGATATAGATATAGATATAGATATACTTGATGTGTTATAGCTAGCAACGATTACAATCTCTGCATTTTTTGAACTTCTTTAAAACAAAGCATTTCAAGAGTAACATCCACATAGAATAGGGAACTTTCCAGTTGAGGATTCCAAGTATTTACCACTTCATGTTTGCGAGAATAGATTCTTACAAACTGATTACAAAGGATAATGAAAAAACAAAACATAATTAACTACGATGCGGAACTCACCCCTCATTAAATTCAAAGTCATCCAAGGTTTGTTGAGGGTCCAATAAGATTCTTGATTTTGCTTATTTCTCTCTATGCTCTTTATTTGACCTCCTTCCTCTCGCTAATGGAGGAGAACGACACAAATAATTTTTTAGAACTTTTGCAAAGGAAGGAGATTTAGATTTTTCCTCACCCTCCCTTTTTTCACCGACCTCCTCCCCATCAGGGGCGTGGGGAGTTTTCGAGACCAATATTGGAGTCCCATCCTTGTTGGGCGCTACCTTGGCCTCTAGTTTTGGTTCTAAATCCTTCACCTATGAAGTTACGCAAACCCCAATTGAGGTCTCATCCCCAATATTTGAAATGTTTTTCATTGATTTCTTTTTTTCTTTTGGTGAGGGCTCTTATTTGAGATATGAGTTGATCCTCTTGGAATCTTCCTCAACTGGTTCCTCTATCTCCTCCTCCTAAGATTCCAGAACTTCATATTTGATATTGGTGATATTAGATAGTCGTGACTAATATCTATTGCTTGAATAAGTCCCCTCGTGTTGCTATTTCTTATGCCTTCCTGAAACTTGTTGAAAATCTCGCTCAACATTATTTTGAGAAGTGGACCTAGAAGATTTCTAGGCTTATTGATCTTTTGGACAAATTTTAGTGAAGTTCCCATACTCATGGAAAGAGTTACATTTGAAAGGAACCTACTCATAATCAAGGGATTGAAGATGACTCCATCCATCCAAATTGAGCTAAAAAGCCTCCAACAATCCCTTTTCAAAGTCCATTTCCACACATATTCTGGAAAATGTGAAAATATTATTCTTTGGCTTGGTATGAGTTATATAGTNCTCATAATCAAGGGATTGAAGATGACTCCATCCATCCAAATTGAGCTAAAAAGCCTCCAACAATCCCTTTTCAAAGTCCATTTCCACACATATTCTGGAAAATGTGAAAATATTATTCTTTGGCTTGGTATGAGTTATATAGTGACCCACCTTGTCTCCAATGGATTTAAAAGAGTCATCTCCCCAAAAAATGAGGGGAAGGTGTGGAAGTCTAATCCAAACAAGGGAAGTCGTAATTTTGATAGCATGGTTGGATCAATGTTGACCCAAAACCCTGTACTTTCTCTCTATCACAACCAGACTCAACTTTTTTTATATACCAGATGCTCAGTAGTGGTTTTAAAAATTACTTGAATTACTTACATGATTGAAATGTCACTGTTGATCAAATTGAGTGTCGATGGCTCACAATCAAACTTTAAATTCCTTTCACCGGGTTTCCTATAGGACCGAGAGCTACAACCATAACTAACCAGGACTTACGACCAAGCGCTAACCAAACTGGTGCTAATTCATAACCTTCTACCCCACCAAATCAACGATTATGGTTGTTATCACTCCAGGAGTCTCTTTAGGTTGCAGATCAACAAAACCTGGTAACTTAATCAAAATGCTTAATGATGTATTGAAAATTGGATCAAAGATGAATAACTCACACACTCATTCCTTCACTCAAAGATAATTTGAATATATCTAGACAAGATAAGGCCTTGAAGAGCTATTGATCAGAGGGTTTGAAAAATATAGGTGTATGGAGAATGCTAACTATGCCAACAACATCACATATATTGAAAACACATGTGAAAGGTTGAAAATAACCAGCAGAAGATTTGTGATCTTAGTTTACTAATGTAGAGATAAGATAACAATCATAAATAATTAAGTAAACCAGGAAATGAACATGACATTCAACTCACAAGTACAGAAAAAGGAAGACGAATAGAAGTCTGAACAATATCAATGAAAGAAGCTTTTCATTCCAAATATATATCAANAATAATTAAGTAAACCAGGAAATGAACATGACATTCAACTCACAAGTACAGAAAAAGGAAGACGAATAGAAGTCTGAACAATATCAATGAAAGAAGCTTTTCATTCCAAATATATATCAAGGTTTTTTACAATAAAGAGTGTCTAAAAGTCTTCAATCTCAAACCCTTTACAAAGATGCCTCAATGGGCTTAAACATATTTTACAAACTTGACTAAGATTCTAAAAAAATGGATCTGAATGACACATATCATATCGAATCTAAATTGATGCAACAAGATAGGATGAGATCCTATTCTAAGGGATAGGTATCCCATCGGAATTCCAAAACTTTAGTTGCACCTAAGCTACCTTGTGGCTTGTATAAGTCCTTCACTTCATCTATCTGACACCCAGAGAAATGATTCATCCATTGAACGCTGAAAATCAGGTCAACTTTGACCAAAACACTTACATGCAAAAGATTAATGAGTTGATAGCGCACTGCATGGAGAAAACACATTTTGCACTACAAACTCATGTAGCTGCCAGTTTTGTCAAAAATCTTCAAAATTAATTTAAAAATGATTTTGAAAGTTGGGAACATGTCTCAATAAAACACATATCACTGCCATTTGTTATCCCTATTGAGACTACTCAGACTTCATCTCAATAACTATATCCATACATGTTTCTTTAAGGTAATTTCTATACTTTCATTAGGCTTCAAAACATTAATTCATCATTGGTCAGCAGTCATACAAGACCTTGAAAAATATCTGAATAAATCATCATGCTTGGGAGAACTAGAAGAAGTAATTTATTTTAAGAAGCTAGTCCAATTCTTCTTACTAAGCATATTCTTGGCCAAATATAAGTGTTTAGCTAGCTTTCCATTTTCTGTTCTTGGGTTGAGGTTCTGTTTGTAAACATTAACCAATTTCTTCCTCTGGGCCATCTTTTTTCTGATGTTCCTCTTCAGTTGGTTACACTCCCCTGCTATTTCATCTATTTGACTTGACAATTGTCTACCAAGTGTGACATTTTCCTGATGTAGCCTCTGATTCTTCTCCTGAACTTCTTTGAGTTGTCTGTTTGCATCCCTTAATAATTTAGCCCAATCTTCTTTAGGTTCTTGCTCTGTCTCTGGGGCTGACTCTGATGGAGATTCACTCAATTGAACTATGGCTTCCAATGCTTCCCTTTCAAGAGGGGAGACTTTAAATCTTAATAACCTAGCTCTAGGTTTTACAATATCAGTGCTTGGAAGAGAATCCTCTGCTAAAACAATATTTCTCTTGGATGACCTTCTGAGAGATGGTGTATCAACTCTACCTTAGATAATTTGAGGATTATCTTCAATTTCCATGGGAGGGAACTCCACATGAGGCTTTGTTTCTTCTTCAATAACTATTTCTTTATCTTTTCCTTTCCTCTTATCTCTTTTGTAGACTTGGATAGGTAAGGGTCTTTGAGGAATAAGGTCTTGAGGGGACTATGGAGTTTCATATGTAGAGGGAACAAGGAAAACAAAAGGCTGTGCTATTTCAAGTGAAGGAGAAGAGGAAGCAGAAGACTGTGGTATTTCAGATGATGGGATAGAGGAAGCAATGTGAGGTGTTGTAGTCTTCTTATTAGGGGTTTTGATTTTTGCAGGAGAAGGAGGCAAGTCAATTTGATAATTTGATACAAACAATAAAGTGGGCCAATCCTTCCCTTCCTTCTTCAACTGTTCAATAACTATGAGATTTATTCAGGAATGATGGAAAATGGACTTTTGAAGCTTATCAGGTTTTTTTTGTGCAAAGAAATCATCCTTTGCAAGCTCATGAAAAGGAAATAAGGTAATTCTATCTCTTTCTTACCAGTAAAATGGAGAAGAAGCTTGAAATGGTATTGCAAAACCCAGTTGTGTCTTCCTTCACAGGTGAAGAATATCTGAATTATGAAGAGAAGCCTATCATATTATTCTATCAACCACCTCCTTGGCACACCCTTCACTAAATCAGCTCCTCTATGCTCAGACCTGAGCATATCTTGGCACCAGTCCTCCTTTTCTAGTTTCTTTTCTTTAAACCATAATTCCCCTGTCCTAGGGATCTCGGTTACCTCTGCAATTAAATCCACTATCAAATGGATTTCCAAGGGACCAACCTTTGTCTTTCCACTTTTGTATTTTTTCACAAAGTCTTTGGAAACCTCCAGGTGATGTCCTTCAAGTTTATCATAGAGCCTCCAACATCCCATGCGCTTGAATGAATCCACATAATTAGGATTTTGCTCGATCAGAGAGGTATCACTGGGCTCAAATCTAACCACAGAGCCTGAACTCTTCTTGGGGATGGGATCTTTCCTTGGGGCCATCGTTTGTATGAGCACCTGTTGTGAATAATTCTTCACAGAGAGAATTAGAAGCAAAATCTAAAACAAACAACCTTTCTTGCTTGAACAAACCTTGATAAACTTTGATGGTGAGCTGCAATTTTGGAAGAGGACCTCAATGCTTTGATGGTGGTATGAAGTCTTTACAACTCTCCTTGATATACTTTTTACCTAAGAAACCTTTCGAAATTCAAAACAGGGTTTTCCCCCCTAGTTGGTAGCGCGCCCTATGTAAAAATGATGACTTGTGTTGACAACACTGGCTGAGTTGGTAGCGCTTTAAGTACAAAAGTATCTAGGTGCTCTATGAACTCATTATCATTGAGGGAAATGATAGAATGAAGGTCAAATCAAGATTTGAAATACAATGATGACTCATTAAGGACTAAAACTGACTTACATGATCCATGACTCACTTTTTTGGGAACAAATGACTTATCTTTTGACCATATAACCTAGGAAAATGACCATGATAACCACTTAGTCATCTATCAACCTCATTTGTCATGACTCAAAATTGATGACTATACTCAATGAAGGGCACACTTTATTGAATGACTCAAGAGACTAAAAACTCAATTAATCACCTAAGACATAAATATAAATGATTAATTGAGTTTTTATTGGGAGATAACATCTGGCTTTAATTGGAGATGGAAGCCGCCCTATGAGGCTCCAAGAACATAGCAAACCCTGTTCCTTTCCGTTCAAATTGAAAACCCTGAAACCTGCTCCGATTATGAGATCAAACCACTCTTCAAAAATATACATCTTGGACTCTATAGTGCCTAGTCCATTGGGTTATGGAGTCATCTAGTATTAAACTTGTATAACTAATATTTTACAAGATTTTAAGATCTGTCACTTANAACCTGCTCCGATTATGAGATCAAACCACTCTTCAAAAATATACATCTTGGACTCTATAGTGCCTAGTCCATTGGGTTATGGAGTCATCTAGTATTAAACTTGTATAACTAATATTTTACAAGATTTTAAGATCTGTCACTTACATTATGTTCTTGATTTACTAAGTGAAACTCTGCTTATTTATTGAAAAACTGAAAATAAATGTTCAAGTGTTGAACTTATTCTCACACACTCCTACTCTAATCAATTGTACTGCTTGTTGATCAAGTGAAATCATGCTTCCAATGAAGCCATACAAGTAAAGTCACGACTGAAAGACTTCTTTTTATGCCACTGATTAGAAGATACTAATAAAAGCATAATAGTGACCATAAAAACTCTTTCAGGAGATCATACTCACTAACAAATGTAAGTGATATAATAAAATTTGAAAACTTAAGAGAGTCTGAGAGATAAGACTCAAGTAAGGCTGCCATGGGATCTTCAAAACCATGATCACCATCATACAGGTTCAAAATAATTGATTTCTCATGTATGTCTTCCTCTTTTCTATATCCCTGTGACTCGGATCCATCACTATGATGTGCTTGCCCATCACAGTTGACAATTTCTGAGAGAAAAGAAGAGATATGTTCTTAATCTTCTACATCATTGTCTCCATAATGATCAAATGAAGGATGAGTCTTTAAAAATATATCATGAGAGAACTGTTGATTACTCTCCCCAACAATAATCTCTTTAAAAGATGTATCAAACATCAGAGGATCTTTATTGGAATTTTGAACAACAGACTCATAACTATCATCAACCATAGCATGCATACATTGTTGATCATCTCCTTGTTGAACATTAGAACTAGATGAGATTCTATTAGTCAACAAGCCTTCATAAACTTTAAAATATTCCTCACCATCACTATATTTTTCAAATATGGGAACATCGGGAAACAATCCTAATGGCGGAGATGAATATTTCTGCATATAATCATCAGCAATATGATTTTGAATAACATCACCTTCTTCCTCATCACTATCATCCTTCTTATCTAGATTTGAATCAACAGGCTTCATAAGGAAAAATATAGTACTTTTGTTGTTCCTCCTTAAAAAAGGATGATCTATGAAAATCCAGTTCCTCATGGCTGTTGCAATTTCTCTTTGTCTGCAAATCTGAAAACTGTGGGCTATCCTTACTGATTTCAATTGGCATTTGACTAAAAGACAGTTGATCATCTCCATTTGTAGCTAAAGAAACCAACTCTTCAGATTCATAACAATCAGACTTAATGATGGTAAGAGAACCTTCAACTTCTTCACTATTCATTTCTAGTTCATTTTCATGTGAAAGAATAACATCTTGAAGATCATTAGAGAGATGATGAAGATTGTGAGGAAGAAATTCTTCTCTATCTATAACTTCAATCTCTCTATTCAATTCATATTTTTCATGACAATTTTCAAATAAAGACTCATCTGAAAAACACCTTTTGCAATGCTCATTGAATACTCTATGAAATTCTTTCAAAGATGAAATACTAGAAGGAGGTAATGAGAAATACCACTTACGTGCATCACCATCCAATGAATGCATGAACATCTTCATGCTAACATCCTCATGTTGTAGATCTAGTAGATCCATGCACTCATGGAACTTGATGAAGTGTTCTGTAGGATTGTCTTATTTCCTCTCTCTAAAGATAGGCATAAAATCTCACCATTTTGTCAAATGAGGTACTAGATGTGGGAAATAAGGAACTATAGAAAATTTAAGACGTGCAAACCTCCTAGCCAAAAGAGAAACAAATGCCTTTGACATTTGAAGATAGTGGAGTCTGTTAGGGTCCTATAATCATAGGTAACTCATTTCTTCAGCTATTATTTGGTGTTGCCCCCGTGATGAAGACATCGGGCTTGTTGGTCTCTCGGTTGTTTCCTTTTCCCCCTCCATCCAATTCACTCGATCCTCCATCATCCTGTTGCATCTTTCATCCACCGCTACGCCACTCACTCCCTTGCCCCTTTGTCCCATTGACCATAGCTCACCCACCACTCTTCCCTGCATGAATAAACACACTTAGGCTAAAAAGATCAATTGGTTAATAAAATTAGGGTAATTAGACAAATAAGCCAGGTTAAAGTCTTATTAGAAATTAATTAATTAATTAATAATTAATTTAGTTAATGAGTAATAAGGTTAGTGTTTATTAATTTAACATTAATTAAAAAAAATACAAATTAAAAACATTAATAAAAACATATAAAATAAATAAACAATACATATAAATTAAAAATAAAACAAAACATTAATTAAAAATATAAAACAAACAAAACACAAAAAACAAATATAAAAAGTTAAAACAAAACAAAATAAAACGTATTTTAAATAAACTAATAAAACAAAAACTTAAAACATATAAAAGTAAATAATAAAAACAAAATTAAAAAACTAAAACTAAAAAAAATCTTTAGCCTAAGTTCCTACCCACTCTCCCATACATATTGGACCCCCCCCTCACGTCCCATCAGCTTGGGGTCCGATATGGGTTGTTTCCAAAAACCACCCATGGACACTTGGCGGCTCCACATGCCAGCGGAACCCCCCCCAAAACCGCTTACCACCTCGGGGGGTCCGGAATTACCACTTTTACCCAAAAAACTGCTTTTCCCAAATTTCGCCCATTTTTGCCTGTTCAGCATGTCATTTTCCAAAGGAGATTCTGGGCAAACGGAGATGAATTTTAAAAAACCGAAAGAGGTTTTTTTTCATCACAAGACAAAGAACAAAAAATATCCCAGTTTTTTCACAGGTGCCATGAGAAAGGAGAATCGAAGCCATCTTCGAGCCCCATTTTTTCAGTTTTTCATTTTTCTGTTGCACTCCTGAGTTTGTGGGAGTTGTTTCGGTGATCTGGAGGAGAATTTGATGAAACCGAAGGAGGTTTTTGTCCAAAAAATGACCATCTACAATAACCTCCTTCATTTTTTCCCCAGGTGTCAGCATTAAAGAGAAACATATGTCTGTTCAGACCCCTTTTTTGCAGAAATTCGTCCCGTCTTTCATGGTGGACAGTTCCAGATTTTTGGGGATTTCTTGTTATTTTTGGCCGAGGTGGTTGAATTCGACCTCGGGAACCTGAGGAGAGTCTTTTTTATATATTGTATGGAATCAAATGTGCAAAGGGGGATCAGTCAGGGACCATTTTTAATCTTGTATTAGAGCTCACAAAGCTTTCTGCATTTTCATCAATTCAATAATACAGTCACAACAATTACATGATTCTTGTGTCAAATCTGTTGGTGAAGTGCTCGTCCTGTAAATTGTTTCCTCTGTTTCCATATGTTTTCTTTCCTTATTATCTGGAAGAAGTTTATGAGCATAATTTGTTGAAAGATACACTATGTTTCTAGTTGTGGATAATATTAATGTTTTCTTTTGATATTCAGTGGCATAATTATTCATTGCTCTATTGCTAAATTGATCATTTATTTTTCCTCCTCTTTCATGTCATTTAATTTTACCAGATCCAGTAATTTTCCTACCTTGCCCTGTAGGGCTATCTGTAGAATTTTTTTTTGATTGAACTTTAGGTAGTGACTCCATAGCCCATGGTCTCTCTTCTCTGCCCCTACCCAATTCTTAAAAACAAATCCTATTCTGCATAACTAGCCTAATATCCTTTTTCAAACAAATCTATATCAAATAGAGAGATCTCTCTCTAAGTCTTGGAGGGCTAGATCCAAGACTCGAAGTAGTTTTGATGTTACCTCTGTGACTGCCCCCACAGCCTTGGCAAAAATTACAGAGTGATAACAAAGTCGCCACTGAATTCATCCTTGATGGAGTTGCCAGATAGAAGATTAAAACCATTATGATTCCCAGCCTTTGTATATCATCAAAAGCTAGAACTATGTCATCTCCCAGGGAAGCTTGCTTCACACTCCTCTCCCCAACAATGTTAAGCCCTAATATTGGCTCATTACCCCTTAATTGGGGCATATTAGATTAGTAATCTTATTTTATTTATGTCAGCTTTAGGCCATTAGTTGTAATTTATATTAGTAATTTTATTTTAATTATGTCGGCTTTAGGCCATTATTTGTAATTATACCTCCTAGTCTCCTATATATACCAAGGAGACATTTTCATTTTGAATCATCTTGTACATGAACATTTAAGTGGGGTAAAAGGAGGTTTCCCCCTCGAAGAGGCTTATTATATGAAATTATCTCTTTTTCAAGGTGTTGATTACTTTTCCTAAGGTTTTTCTATGCTAAATTGATGTTTGGTTCTTAACATATGGTATCAGAGCTCAAGGTCTTGGGGTTTCACTGCTACATCTGAGACACCGTGGAATTTTCATTATAACTTTTTTTCTACAATGTTTCAGAAGGAACGGCTTGGAGGGTATTTAGAAGAAGGACCAAGGTACGTTGGGTTCAAAATTCAGCTCTTGAGGCATTATACTTTCGGAGATACAGCCTGTACAAGATAGTTTTCTGGAATCATCCTGAAATGAGTCATTGTGGAATTTTCGCTATAAAAACTTTTCTGTAAAGTTTCAAACCCTGCACTCCAAAGGCCATTTACAGAAATTAGTATTGTATCTTTGGTTAAAATTTCAGATTCTGTGTCATCTTAAATT
This sequence comes from Picea sitchensis, assembly GCA_010110895.2. NCBI lineage: Eukaryota > Viridiplantae > Streptophyta > Pinopsida > Pinales > Pinaceae > Picea > Picea sitchensis. Next base: position 15,709 of record SNQJ01S0184465.1, read on the forward strand.
TGTAGATACACCCTGTGTAAGATAGGGTATCTGACTAACCCTATTGACTAGTCTCAAGAAGGTGTTCCAATTAAAACAATCATAACTTCTTCCTAGAGTATCCAAATTGTGTGGGACTAGTTGCATTGGATCATGGACAGTCTGTAGTATTTTGGGTGCGAGTTTCAGAATTTTATATCAATTATTTTGTGCGGGGCACACTATACAAGTGAGATCTCATGGAAAGGCCAAAAATCGGCAAGTTGTGGGGAAGTTACTGTAAATTCCACTTGGAAAATCCAATTTTGATCAGACCCGTGGCATTGCAGAGAAGAAATATTAGAGAATTACATAAGAGAAAGTTTCATACCCAGAAGGGCCAAAAATTGGGAGATACAACAGAAGAAATATTGTCTAGCTGAACCACCTCAAAATCAAGGTTCAAAAGTGATACTTGGCCAACATGCCACCCAAAAAGGGAACNGATCTGAATGACACCTATCAAATCGAATCTAAACTTATGCAACAAGATACGATGAGATCCTATTTCTAAGGGATAGGTATCCCATCGGAATTCCAAAACTTTAGCTCCACCTAAGCTACCGCGTGGCTTGTAGAAGTCCTTCATTTCATCTATATAACATCTGGAGCATTGATTCATCCATTGAACGCTGAAAATCAGGTCAACTTTGACCAAAACACTTACACGCAGAAGTTTAATGAGTTGGTAGCACACTGCATGGAGAAAACACAGTGTGCACTACAAACTCTTGTAGCTACTAGTTTTGTCAAAAGTCTTCAAAATTGATTGAAAAATGCTTTTGAAAGTTGAGAACATGTCTCAATAAAACACATATCACTTCTGTTTTGTTATCCCTATTGAGACTACTCAGACTTCATCTCAATAACCATATCCATACATGTTTCTTTAAGGTAATTTCCATAATTTCATGGGGCTTCAAAATATTAATTCATCATTGGTCAGCAGTCATACGGGACCTTGAAAAATATTTGAATCAATCATCATGCTTGGGAGAACTAGAAGAAGTAATTTCTTTTAAGTAGATAATCAAATTCTTCTTGCTAAGCATATTCTTGGCCAAATATAAGTGTTCAACTAGCTTTCTGTTTTCTATTCTCAGGCTGAGTTTTTGTTTGTAAACATTAACCAATTACTTCCTTTGAACCATCTTTTTCTTGATGTTCATCTTCAGCTGGTTACGCTCCCCTGCTAGTTCATCTATTTGAATTTATAGTTGTCTACCAAGTGTGACATTTTCCTAATGTAGCCTCTAAATCTTCTCCTGAACTCCTTTGAGTTGTCTATCTGCATCCCTGAATAATTTAGCCTAGCCTTCTTTAGGTTCTTGTTCTGTCTCTGGGGCTGACTCTGGTGGAGATTCACTCAATTGAACTATGGCTTCCAATGCTTCCTTTTCAAGAGGGGATACTTTAAATCTTGATAACCTAGATCTAGGTTTTACAATATCAATGCTTGGAAGAGAATCATCTGCTAAAATAATATTTCTCCTGGATGACCTTCTGAGAGCTGGTGTATCAACTCTAGCTTGAATAATTTGAGGGTTATCTTCAATTTCCATGGGAGGGAGCTCCATAGGAGGCTTTGTTTGTTCTTCAATAACTATTTCTTTAGCTTTTTATTTCCTCTTATCTCTTTTTTAGACTTGGACAGGTTAGGGATTTTGAGGAATAAGGTCTTGAGGGGACTATGGAGTTTCAGATGCAGAGGGAACAATATAAAAAGAAGGTTGTGCTATTTCAAGTGAAGGAGCAGAGGGGGAAGAAGACTGTGGTATTTCAAATGATGGGATAGAGGAAACAATGGGAGGTGTTGCAGTATTCTTCTTAGGGGTTTTGATTTTTGGAGGAGAAGGAGGCAAGTCAATTTGATAATTTAATACAAA
>SNQJ01S0184466.1:4910-23809 GCA_010110895.2 Picea sitchensis
AATTTAAATGATGGATAATGATAAATTACAATGATGAATGCATGCTTATAAATAGAAAAAATGAAAATATATATACATATATTATAAACAAATTGTCGTGTATTCCTTAATCTTAAATTTATAGAATAACGAAAATGATTAATAGATTCTCTTTCCGTAATTTATTACTCCCTACTGCCTCTACCATTAATAAAAGTTACGCATGTAATAATAAAAGGAAATTATTAATGAGCGCACTTACTCTTTGAGTTTTAAAAAAAAAATAAAAGAAAGAAAAAGAAAATAAAATAAAAAGAAAAACAAGAGAATAAAAAGGAAAAAGGGGGGAAAACCTAAAAAAAAGAGGATTTAGGGTTTGAGACTGGATAAAAGAAAGGGAGAGGGGGGAAAGAAGGGGAATTTTTCAGCGATTGGTATTGTTATGCTGCCAGAGAGAGACGGGACTGATTTCTTGTAGGAGTTGGGGATTCTCAGCTGACTTGAGTGGTAGCTCAGCCTTGGAGGCGAGCTGGGAAGCTAGGCTACGGTGTGGGTTGTGTGTGGCCCCTTTGATGCTCGGGGGGCTAAGGGGGAAGGAGAGTACCCCTAGAGTTTTGCTGGGAGGTACCGGTGAGTCCTCTACGGTCGGCAAGCAGGAGAAGGAGCGGCGGGAGCACAAGAAGCATTGTTGCAAGCGTTAAGGACACAGGTATGTAAATCTCTGGGCGTTTCTATCTGGCTGCGCGTGTTTATAAACTGTAGTTTAATGGTTATTGTGCCAATGTAGGTTCAATGGTTATAGTTTAATCTTGTTATAAGCTGTAGTTCATGGTTACTGAGCAATACGTAGGTTCAATGGTCATAGTATAAATCTCTAGGCTGTAACTGTTAATGCCCGCGTTCTTCTCGATAGATGTGCTGGCAGATTAAACCCCTTCCAATGCAGCGCCTGCCCCATTAACCATACATACCCACAGACCGCGTTCCTTCTCGTCCAGGTCGTGTTTTAAATTCGCTGGAGTACCCCAGCATTCTTTGTCCAAAGTCTCTGTCTTCTGGTGTTGTATTCTAGGCGTGTTGTAGAGGTTTCCCACCGCCCTTAGAACCCGTCGTTTAAATGCTTTAACCTTTTATTTTTCGGGGGTTTTCCTCCTGCAAAATCCGTGCCCAACTGCGTGCATCTTATCCTTCCGGTCAGCGTCCCAATTGACTCTTAGGGCTGTGCACGTCCCCCTCCCTTTGTTCTGGTAACGGCAAGGAGTGAGACCAGATTAAATTTAATGCTAGCTCCAGGCGCGCATGGCTGGACCTAATTTGCGAGATGCATACACTCGATTATACCAACCGTCTTTATTCCTCACAACGAAAACCCTAACCTAAAGATAAACCCTAATTTCGATTGCAGCCAGAGTTATATTGACATTTTACTCGAATGCCCCTTTTTTTCCTTTTTGAAATTTTTTTATTGGCCTTCCTAGTTCAGGAAAGATTTTATTCCTGAGGTTGCTGGCTCAGTTTTTGTTTAAAAGGGATTACATCGCCCTTTTTACATTAGTTGCATTGCCATGCTGGCTCACCAACACGTATTCTGTATTAGGGAATTGATGGTTTCGATACTGTGACCTAAATCCTCAGATCTCACTCATTTATAATCTAGCACCTTAAACATATCTTTCCAGATTTTATTCGTATTTTGATGTTACCGTAAATTAAGTCACTAACACATGATTTAAACATTTTGGAATGATATTTCTATGCATCTAACATCACTACACGAACTTTATTAGGTGATATTTTAATATTGTACTTGAAGGCATATTTAACAGCACTTGGACTTATTTTAATTATAGACTAGTGACCTTTAACTATAATTAACAATATGGTGCAAACATAGTGTAATGATATTTAAAGGTGGTTAAACAAAAATGTTTGTAAAACGAAGCTTAATTCTAGCTTAAACACCTTGTGGTATTTCAAGAAATGTTTAGGGTGGAATATCGATTTCATTTAGCATCCCATAGAATAGCATGTTTTCAATTAARTTTTTCCTCTATCTTTAAACTTTCGAAATGTGTGGTTTAATGTGAAGTTTGGAAACTGATTTCAATTTTGACTCAACTGGAATGTTGGGATTATTGGCATTGATTTCAAGAAATCTAATAAAGGGAATTGTTAGTTAAGGAAATGCTATTTCAAAATCGTCTTATGTTGGAATGGTGATTTATCCTGTGAGGAACTAATAGTGTAATCTAATGCAATACCTCAGAATGTTAAAGGCTTGATCATTAGTAAATGTCCTTGCAGCTTAGATGGTTAACTTGTGATGTCCTTATATCATAACGTAATGATGTTAGCGCTAGGGTGAAGTCATTGTAGTTTACCATGAATTTGGTTAGAATTTTGGTAGTCCTTATATTACCGAGGTAATGCTAACATTATTGTTGTTTAATGCTAATGATTATTGTTTCATGTTGATGTTAAGTTTGGATTCTTTATAGTTGCCATTGAATGTAATTTCTAATGTTAACGCTTATGGTCAAGTTAATGTTAACAATAATTGATAAGGTTAATGTTATTATTGGCTAGAATACTAATCAAAGCAAAGGATGCTGATTGTATGCGTAGGGTAAGAAATGTTGACATTATTATTGTTCCATGTTAATGATTAGGAAATGGTAATGTTTATTATTAATGAGGAACTTATATGTTGGAATGTCTTGAATTAAGCATACCCAATTTAGTCTGAGAAAGGTGTTGTTCTTTAAAAGTAATGTGGTATTGGGTTGGTAAACCTTTCGTGTGCTTAGTCTGCTTGTGTCGGGCATAAGGTTGACACCCCCTTGTAGCTTAGTATTGATGTTCATGTGTGTGTTTTCTGTGTCAGGAATCCAGTGCCGTATCAAGAGTCTCGGGCCCTTTAAAGGCAGGGTTTCCACTCTTGCGACACACCTGAGGGGATTACTAGTTTCTGCCTGAGTAGTCGACCAGGATACTATCTAATCTTCTTTCGAGAAGACATAAGACTAAACGCCCTGCTTTCCTGTGTAGAAATAGTAACTCTAACACCATGGATTCTTCCCTCTGTGTTCTGACTGTGCAACCCCAGTATGTCTTAATGTTTGTGGTGTGCACCTCATGCCTATGGTCGTATCTTGTTGTAGTTACTCCTGGTGAGCCTTCAGTCTTCTTGTGTTGAACATCGTGGTTGCGTCTTGTTGGTTGTCGAGTGGCGACGTGGATTCCAGTGTGTCTGTTCCCCCTCCTACATGCACGCACACACGGTTAAAAAAAAAAAAAAAAATGCACCTGTTGTCAGAGTAGTTGTCCTTAACTAGGAGGGTTGTTACACATGCACTCAGGAGCCAAGGCCATGCATTCCATAGAACAAACCGAATCATGGGAAACAAGGGAAGAGGCAACCCTCCGACATATGTAACCACTTGAGAGTGATGAAGCCAAGTTGAATGAATGCACACACATGAGAGGGTACAAGGAAAAATTGATGCACCCACACAACTTATATAATAGAACCAATAAATAAAACATATATTGTAATTATTATATATTAAAACTAATGTCTAATATAACTTATATAATAGTACCAATAACTAATATTTATTTTTGAATGTATAGTCTTATTTTATAAGTTTTTATTGTTATATTTTATATAATTAATTAAAGATAATTATACACACAATTAGAGTTGTAGTTGAATAAATGGCAACGTACATTTTGTGTATGTCRGACTATTAGTTTAAACACGTCATTTATTTCCTCCTTAGAGGTCACAAGTTYAAATCTGGAAGTGGTAGGGTATGTACACATACATAGACTTATAATCATTCAACTCATTGTGTGGTCCTTTATTCCACAAACAAGGGAGTATCATACATCAATTTGGTGACTTTTAATTACAAGGTGTAGGTATGACACTGATTAAATATTAAATGTACAACTCAAACACTGGTTAAAAGTACACGATGAAAATGTCAATATTTAATGAGACGTGTCAAATGTCATCATGAAGCTCATGCACCACCAAGTTTCAATGAACATTAGACCGACACTTTCATGCATACACTACAACATATGGGCGGATTCAACATTAAAAATCCTAATTTGAATGACCAAAATATTTAAGAACGTTAATAAACTATACCACTAAATCTCAATTACTTATAGGTAAGAAACACTACTAATTCATATCAAAAATTTGTTATATAGTCATATTTGTTTCTCCCTCGACCAAGGTGTGTCATTTCAAGCTTCTACTTAAGGCTGGACTTCACTTGGTTTCAAAGATTAAGGTCACTACCAGTAAGTATAAGTTCATCAACTTAAATAAGAAGGATTATGAGATGGTCACCTACTTTCTTGGTAAAGGCTTTCGAATTATAATTGCATGTAAACAATTATAATAATCCCAACTATGGAAGAATCATACGATTATGCGCAACTATTTAATAAACCCACATAGATGAGTGTAGAACCAAGGTACCCCATTTTTGAAATTTTTGGTTGTACAAAATATACATGTGGTTGTTTGTGTAGGTAGATATGATATCAATAGAGTGGAGACAAAAAGGCCTATGAGGTCCTCTAGGAGAATATACGTCCTCTAGGAGAATATACACAGAGCACCAGGGGTGACAAGGTGCATACATTGTTATATTAAACTTCTTTAATTTATCCTTCTTTGAAGCCATACTTCATGGTCTAATTATTCAATACACAACACAAAGCCACTTTTTATAAATTCCTTTTCTAATTCGGTGCCACTTACCATCTACCAAATAAGTCCACAAGCCATACTTCATTGTCCAATTATTCAATACACAACATAAAGCCACTTTTTATAGATTCCTTTGTTAATTTGGCCAAAAAGGGGGTGGTGTGTGCTCAAGTGTTCTAAATCTAATCCTAATACACTTACTATCAATAGAGTGGATACAGAAAGGCCTATGAGGTCCTCTGGGAGAATCTACAGGAGCACCGGGGGTGACAAGGTGCATACATTGTTATATTAAACTTCTTTGATTTCTCCTTCTAGAGGTCATCTAATTCAATCCATACCTTGGTTCCAAGCATTCTCATCTATGAAATTTCAATCCACACTAGATTATAAGCGGGGTCAAGTAGTACATGATTAGGCGCAGTCATGCCTTAATGGGGTCAAGTAGTACATGATTAGGAACATTCCTTAAAATCTCCTTGGTTTAGAGAATAGTTCATTCTATACTAAATGGAAATACACGAAGGTGGAAGCTCTAATTATGCCCCAGCATCACTCTCAATTTCCCCACACCTACTTTGAAATTATAAGAACATGTAACATACTCTATTATACAAAAGAATAAAAACATATAAATATCATATAAAGATATAAATACATACCTCTTATTTCCAGCAGATCAAATGTCATTCATCTTCTTCTTCATCCGACTCAACATATGTATCAGGATCAGGTTGGAGATAGATATTGGTGAAGGCTCATTCATATCAACCTCATCATTAATGTCATTTCATTAATATAGTAATCCATATCGTCAATGAGATTGTTGTAATGCCGCTACATTTGGATGATCAACTTCTTCAAATTATTTGTATGACACATTGACTACAACCACCTATCGATGCATAATCATTACCTTCTTCCTCATTATTATCTTCATCCTCGACTCCATGATTATACTTTACTGGTATTCCTCTTGGACCATATCTAACAATGTATGACCAACACCTTTACAGGGTACCTACGAGTAAAATACTTGCTTTCATTAACTTGGAAAGAGACATAAGGCTCTATGCCGGTTCAAAATTCCCTTGTATTAGCTCTTAGTAAATCCATTATCATGCTCAATAAAAGTTCTTTTAGGATCCGTTCATGCATCTGTAGCCTATACCATTTCATCTAAAAAACGATTTAAAGGAATTAAAATACACTCAATTATATCCTCCAATTTCCCATAGTACCTATTCTGGTTTCTTCAGGATGTTTGTCACTTCTAGAGGAAACATGTATAAACAATATAGTTATCCCACAATCGAGGTTTTCATCTTATCATCAACATTTTTATCTGAAATTCACGACCATTACACCACATAGCCTTGTGATGTTTCAAGTATGACATGGACAACAAGTAAAATACATTTCCAATTAATAAGCGTCATATAGGACTTAGTAAATATATATTTCAATAATTAAAACAAACCAAATACATTGAAAAATTGGAATAACTAGGAAAATGCGGGTAAGCGATTTACTTTCTTGTTTATATTTTAAACCAAAGGCTAAATAAACTTCCCTTAATGTAAGATCATGAGGGTGATCTGCGATGACGATGCGTTTCTTTAATCATCTTACTCACCTTCTATGATAACCTATTAGTATTCTTTGCATTATTATGCATCAATGTGCTCCATCCAATCAGGTTGTTTGCAATGTATAAATGTCATAACCCAAATCTCGAGAAACTATATGATAAAATGACAATTCAATATCATTAATTAGCTATTGTTAATAAAGGCATAGTTTAATATAGTTCAATATGCAGGAATAAAAGATATAAAAAATCAGTATGATAAAAAAAAAGGTGGAAAAATAAATAATGTAATATAAATCTCGTCAACATCTAATAATTACCTTTCACAATTCTCATTTTACCTTTAAATGGGACCTCCCTTCAAATTTGTTGATGGAGTTGAGATGCAAAATGTGAGGCTTTGCATTCATATTTTACGCTAATTTAGGTAGATATGATAGTATACACCATGCATTGTTATACCATATATCCCTCAGCTTCGCTAGAACCCTCGGGATGTGCTCTTTGTCTAAAAAAGCCTTCAATGACTGTGCCTCTCCACCATCCACATCGACTTTGTGTGTATTGGTCCACATAATTAAATCTCCTCAACGGTGTATGAGGGAGTGTTCTTATGCATTGAAAATGTTGGAGGTAGATGTTGTTTCATTGACACATTAGATGCAGAATTTCTCTCTTCCAATACCATATATCTTCTTTATGGATTTATTTTGATGAGAAATACCTACAAATGATGCAATATCATAATATCAAGGCATATATAAATTTGCATATAAAACATAATATGTCAATAAGTTTTTTCTACAAATCACATAAGAAGTACATTTTCCATATAAAACATTATTTACCTCATGTATTTTCCAAGTACACAAATAATTTGTCTTATGTTGTTGTTGTCTAAGGAGAAATTAGATGCAGTGAGAGATATTGGTAGAACATCGTAACAAAATATATATATATATATATATATATATTATTGTTTCCAAACAATATTAACACCAATAAGGAAATTTATTATAACCTAATAATTACCTTAATTAATGTGTGTCAATCATGTGTTTTAACCCACCAAAATCACCTTTTTCGTTAAGATGTTTTGTATTTTCGACGAAAACCCCATCGAAACCTAATTTTTCGAATGAACTCTCTTACAATATTTCTATGTTTCTCCATCAATAACCATGGAATACTAGTATTATGTTTAGGATCATCACCATTAGAATTAATGGTGATGGTCGTGAACATAATACTAGTTTTCCTTGTTTATTGATGGAGCAACAAATCTTTCCATTTCTCTTTTTGTCTGTCCTTCCATCTAATATTTTCCATAAAAGTGTGTTATGTTCTTCCCGATATGCATTGTATCAAATACATGAACTATTTGTAAGTGCTCGTAGTATGGAAACCTATTGAATTGCATGGAGTAACTTTTCATTCCTCATGGAAGCCCATTCGTGCCTTAAAGACATTCTTGAAACATCAACAAATTAAATTAACACTAATTAATCAAAAAAAAAAAAAAAAAAAAAAAAAAAAAAAAAAAAAAAAGACAAAGATTTATATAATATATCATGCATAAATAATTTGCATACCTTGATGATTTATAATATATTTAACTTCCATAGGTGAGGTGTCATTCTTTATTAGTTTTTTCCATTCTCTTATTTACCATTGAATTTTCTTTGTCGTAGTTTGATAACTATGGTTCTAAGGCAGAAGAAGTGCCTGTACTCATCAAACACTTCCTTTCTAAACTCCTTGAATGACGACATTTTATCTTAGACCTATTTGGGCATGCAAATTCCCTTTGTTTGAATACCTACAAGATGTATGAATTAATGTAGTGAATTGTAGTTACAATTTAAAATAATGCATGATATTTTCAATAAATATATATAATATTAAATCACAAAAGTAACAATATACCACAAAATGTGTTAACCGGGGAGCATCATGGGTTGTCCATGATAATATTCATGGAATTGAAATTGTGTTTTCCCTATTGGTATACATGTGTCATACATAGTGATGCCAACTCTTAACTTCAACAAATCATCGATAAAAGGCTCAATATATGAGAGGAAGTTCATATCTTTAACGTGCCTGGTGGTTCAACATGCATGATTAATTATAGTTATATATATGTGGCTATATATAAAAGACATAATTATCATGCATGATAGAAATGAAATATTTTGTCATACTTTAAAAAGAAAGAATAAAAGGTAATTAAATATTTGGAACAATCATTTCTAACATTGTGTGTGCTCTCTCTTGATCAACATCGAGGAAGAAGGGTTATTGTTTATAAAAAAGCAGGCCACACTGAGTATGTAAAACAAATCTCTCCAAATGGATTAACACCATCGAGTTGCTAATGAAGTCCTAACATTACAAGTTCTTATTTAAAAAATGGCTAGTTTTATTTGATGTAATTCAATGCAAAACCATCTGTGAGCATTTGAAGAACATTGTCTCGACTTTTGTTATTTTCATGGAAATCCATAAATTGTTCTATAATTTGGCACTTGAACAACCACTGGAAACATGGAATTATCATAATATAATGAAGAACTTTGTGAGGTACCTTCTTTGATGATTTATCGGTTAGATATCTACTTATTTGACATTAGAGTGCATTTTCTAATGCATATTGTCCATAGTATATGATATGATCATTAAGACATTCATCAATAGCTTTATATATTCTAATTTCTTTCATAATCTTGGATATTTCTCGATAATAATGAGTGGAAAATGTTGGCGGTCGTGTGTAAATTCACCTAACAATCTACAAAATTCAAAACAATAAGTCAATGTAAACCAATATTAATCATTAATATCGAATCCATACTTTACAAATTAAAAAGAAATAGCAATATAGGAAAAAGAATTGAACCTTTTGGTATTTGTGAACATCTTGAGACATAAATAGTTAACAAATTAAATACCTTGATATCTCTGTGAGGCATGTGTTTGATAAACCATTCAAAACTAAGTTCACCAACAATAATATAGCAAATAGAATATTTTTTATTGAGCCTTCATAAATGGGTTTACTTGAATTCTCAAGTGAAGGATCAACATCATGACTATCATCACAGTTGTCATCCATTGGAGAAAATGTGTCTTGGATCAATATATGTATCTCATATTTCTAATTTGTATGACTAACGTTATCTCCATCGTAATCATCATTAATAACTTGATTAACAGCTTCAATATTCTAATCTAGAAGTTCATCACCCTATAAAGGAATATTTATGCTAGTACTTGGAAAATAACTCTACAGGAGGTGGTATTTGGGGGCATCGTCTATATATTTAAAAACAATGTGGTAAAGAGTTAGTGTGTACAGAAAATATAAAAGAAAGCGATAAGAAATATTACTAAAATTCATGACATGATGCCTATTATAGAGAATGCATTATGAATATTGAATAACCTCTTACCAAGGGCGATATTCATAACCCCTTTAGTGCCCTTCTCCTCTGATGTAATTTAGGTTATTTATTATTAATGTCTTCTTCTTTTGCAAGCCCTGCCAATCATAGAAGAGAAGCATTTCCATCACCCCCTCATCTTTAATGTCCTCTAAACTAAGCAAGCTCCTGTCATTTTAAACATGTGGCAAATCCTTATCTTGACAGTAATTGTCTACCACCATATACCAAATAGTAAAGTTGTCAGGGTACATATTTTAGCTACTCCTTCGATTATGATATATTTATTTGATGATACAATTCTCACAATTTGTTTTTCTAATACATTTTCACATGCTTTTTTTTTTTATTTATTTGTGTATTATTATTGATTAACTATTAAAGATCGATATGCTTCAATTTGTACTTTAGAGTAGTTTGTATTGAATCACCATGGAAAATAATTACACCATTTGAAAGTGTCAAAATTTCTCAAACTTGAATCACTCGCCACCATACACTAGCCTCTAAGTTGTTTTCTAGAGGAAATGTCAATCTTGGAAATTCACCAATAAAAAATGCCCATCCACTTGTCATACAAAATTGGGTTTGGTTGGTTTAAATTATGGCGTGTTGCACTTGTCATACAAAATTGGGTTTGGTTGGCTTAAATTACGACGTGTTGATTTGCAACTACTTACAATGGTCACAATTTTATGCTACTTGCAGTGGTCACGATTTTATTTTCTAAGACACTTTGGCCTGTTCTCATTTTTCATTGTCTAACCAGTATATTTCATCATTTTATCGTAGATTTCATCATGAAATTTTTATAATTTATCTACTCCTTATTAATAGTGTATAAAAAAGTTACATCAACTACAAACTAGAGTTAATCACTACATCTAGAATTTCGTGTGATTATAAAAAAATGAGAGAAACAACATCACATAAGAATACAATGTTATATGACTAACCTAACCTAATACTAGACTAAAAATATGAAATAAATTAGATAGGCACAACATCATAGAAAAACAAAAGTTAGAGAGCTAACAAGGTTGCTAAGGGATAGGATTAGACCCAAGAGGATCGTTTTTCCACTTTCTATTTCAAACATTAGTCCAACCGGTAAAGTTGTTATGAACTGGTTGTTTTGTAATAAGGATTAAATTTACATAAGGAATTCTAGGCTCAAATTGATCTAGATTGATAATGACATGTGTTTTTAATGTTTGAATTCTCTTATTGATGGAGTAATTTTCCCTCTTCTTAAAATACTTCTTCGGAAAATATTTTTCTTGACATTTCACATGAATTTCCATAGAATATAGTAGATAGATCCAAAAACCAATGACATAACAATTTTGAAATATGGTAATCCACATATATATTATCAAGGAAAAAACAAGCGACATGAAATTTCCTTTGAACAAAATTTTACAAGTTAAATGAGTATATGTAAATAAATAAATAAAAAAACATACTAACCTTGCCAGTTCAAAATCCGAGCTATGTAAATTGAGAATTGGATTTTTTCAACCGGTGGGTGACTGAAAAAATAAAAAACTCAAACAAAATCCACGAACAGTGTCGCAACTATAACAAATGTGTCGAAAAGTCTCTTAAAGTCAGGTATATATAGATCGATTATCATCGATATAGTGACAAAAATGCATGAGTTGATGTGCAAAAAGTCAACTAATCATTGCAAACCACATGTGTTAGAAGGTGCGCTGAGATAGTCAACAATTGTCACTATAGCAATGAAATTTCATCGCAATAGTGACAATAATCGCGACCAATTTAATAAAAAAATGAAAAAAATGCTTAACTTACTACATATTTTTTGACGGATGTAAGAAACGTGGAAACATTTCATGGAAAAATCCTTCGATATGTAGTAGTGAAATTCCCAATTCCCCAGTACCAACTGAAAGGAGGCTCCAACCCCCTATTTAGAAGCTCCAATCTAAAGGAAGCTACAACTCCTTGAATTCTCTAGCTACAACTGGAAGGAGGCTCCAACCCTCTATTTTACAGGCTCCAACCTGAAATAATCTCCAACTCTCGATGTTCTCCAACTCTAACTGGAAGGAGGATATGACCCTATGATTTACATACTCCAACCTAAAGGAAGCTCCAAATCCCTATATTCTCTGGCACCAACTGGAAGGAGGCTACAACCCCTGATATTTCCTTGCCTCATCCTTCCACCCTAAAATATAAGTGTATATTCAACCTGTCTCTTCCATTGATACTGGTTTTGTCATTTTCATTGATACATCAATCAACCTATCACTGTCACATCAATTTGTCACTATCATTGTCACGTCAACTTGCCACTATCACTGTTACATCAACATGTCACTGTCACTATGACATAAACTTGTCATTGTCACTCTATCACATCGACCTGTATCAAATCATGCATTAACAATGCACCAAAACCTCTACCATACCATGTACCAAAACCTGTACCATATCATGCATCAATCATGTACGAAAACATGTACCATATCATGTAGCCTCAACCATAAACCATATCACTCATGACATGTCTCAATCATGACATATACCATATACCATAAGATATCATCAAGGAAGTGACTCAAGCATGCGATAACATCACCATGACATATACCAAACTAGATGCAATGATAGAAAAAATATGCTCTATTCGATGTACCATAACATCACCAAGGTGTACCTCAAGCATATGCCCAAATATCCAAACCATGCCTCAAGCATGTATCAAGACAAAACCTTCAAAATACTATATAAAACATAGCTTTAATATTGTAGCAGACCTAATATACAAGTTTACATACATGTATCTCTTCCTCGAACTCATCAACCTAGTACTATCATCCTCCTAAAAAGTGTTTCATAGATCCAAGACTTGTACACTATCAACCCACATATATCTGTGTTTTTCTCTTCTACGACCTATGTATATCTGCACCTTGCCCACTATCAACCTGCAGATAACCTATCTGTTCATTGCTACACTATGACCCACATACATCATTTCCTTAATGAACTATGACCTATGGATAACCTCAAAAAGATAGTTTAGTCACATCCGTACAGTTCGTGCATTTATACTTTCCCTACCATAAATATGCTATGAAAAGATGAACCATATCACTTATTCACTTAGAATATATTCAATAGACTTGTGTATGTCAATGTAGTTATGAGATACTCCTTGAGGTGTATTTATACATTTTCAAAGTAAGTTCTCTCCTTAACTTTTGGGATTCTGGTTACAACCACTTTACCCTTTAATTAATGACTTGTAACTATTCATGGGATTATTAGCCATTCTTCTAGGTTTCCAACTTCAAGAGGGAATAAATCCTCAATCGTTGTAACATCCCATTCTTGCACGCACTGAGTGAACTTATCCTTTGAGGACACTTGCTTGCAAGTGATCCGGGTTATTATACTACTGGTTGTTTTGGTTATGATTATGTGATATGATGGACTTGATGATATGGTATTTTGTTGTATTTACATAGACATGTGTTATTGACTAGGTGCTCCTGAGTGTGCAGGACTCTGAACATTGAGGATGCAGAGGCATTGATGAAACCCCTTGGACTCCAGATCGATTCAAGGAGTGGACAATTGGGATTTGAATGTTGTTGATGTGACATATGTACATATGATTAGATTTTATGATGATTGAATATTATTCCTGAAATGATTCATTGATGGATGCAGGTTGATGATAGCTTGTCGAATAGAATCACATGTGGAGTAGAGGGGTCACACACGACAACCAGAGACATTGAGGGAGAAGTGTGGCAGCAACCCTTCCTCAACCTACTAGCACTCTCGTTGTGGCTCGAACTATAGGTTAACGATTACCTAGTTCGAGAAGACCCACGATGCCGTGAGGGTAGACTGTGATAGTCTCTCATGATGATTCTAAGGGGCACACAATAAGGCAGGGGCCTTATTCTTTAGAGGCCCTTAGTCTACCACAAGATCACCTGGCGGAGTATTGACTCCAAGGGTTTGACTTCTACCAAATTCAGTCAAGAGGTGAGTGGCACCCTTGTAGTACGTTGTGCGTCTTGAAGGGAATGTCGTGCAAAGAAAACATAAAGAGGCGAGTGGCACCCTTGGAGCACGTGGTGCGTCTTGAAGGAACGTCACACAAGGAAAATAGAAAGAGGTGAGTGGAAACCTTGGAGCATGTAGTCCATCCTGAAGGGCACACCATGATTTTAACAGGTACGTGAATAAACCTAGTGGGCCTTAAAATGAATGATATGATAATTAAAGTTTAAAAACAATTGTTCCCTTAAAAATGTTGGCCATCTTAGAGAATTTAAAACCTAGGTCTAAGTAGAACATGTGGTCAAAAAAAATAAAAAATAAACATGTAATAAGAAGGGGGGGTAAAGAAATTCAAACTTTAATTATTAAAGTAAAATTATAATGAAGGATTAAATTTTTAAAAAAGGGTAATGGTTGTTTTTATCTACTTTTGCTAATTTAATTTTTAGATAAAAAGAAAAGAGGGTAAATGGTTATTTTTATCTACACTTACTAAATTGATTTTTAGTTAAATAGGAAAAAGGGGGAAACTTAAAATAAAAATGAAACTTAAGGAAAAAAGGAAATTTAAAGAAAAGGGGAGACTTAAGGAAAACGTTGAATGTCTAACTTAGTAAGGAATATAGCCTTTGGGACTTTCTATTTATGAACTCAACTAGGAATTAAGTAAGGCGTAAGTAATTTAAGATTTGTAAGGGAATATTGGGACACTGAGGAGCGTTTTTAGGAATGCTTTTAGGTGGGTGAGCAAAATAGGAATATTTAATTAATTAATAAAATTGATTTTCTGGTGAAACTATGGGATCGGGTGACATGTGTACGGGGGAGGTTTTTCAAAATTAATTAAATGAAAATGGAATTTAATGAGAATTTCATAAACTAATTACTTTAAAAATCTATAAAAAGGATGGAGGAGGAGGAGTATGGATCTCATATTTTTGCGTAACGTTATGCTGCTGAAATTTTATCTTCACTGAACTTTCTCTTGTGGGAGTTGGGATACCCAGCTCAGGTAATGAGTGGTAGCTCGACCTTGTGAGGCAAGCTGGGTGCTATCTTTCTCTGGTATTGTGTGCTTGCCCATTTTTGGCTCGAGGGGTCCAGGGGGAAGAATAGTACCCCTAGCATTGGCTAGGAAGTACCAGTGAGGTCACATCGATTGGAAAGAGGGAGATGGACGGAGTGCACATGAGACAACGACCTTAGAGAATTCCCATTTGGATAAGTTACGCTCGTTAAAGTTGTTACTTGCAATGAAATTTACTTTACACATGTCTGTTTTTCTGTACTCATTTAAAGATTTCATTGCCTTGAGATTTCTTGTGCATGCTTTCCTATGGTACTTTTAATCCCCTTGTCACTTGAATTATTCAGTAAGAACCCTTGTGATCCACTGTATCCTTTATTTATGAGTTACTGTCTCGTTGTGCATGGCCAGAATGAGCTCCATACTCAAACCTTTCATGTGTTCTTGTATCTCCTTCCTGCATTTTATTTATTCCTTGATTGTGCTTTTATTTCATTATTTGCTTCTCCACGGAGAAGATTTGGATGCAGATTGTTCTTTTATCCTCTGTCTCATGATCCTTTAAGTTATTAGTCTGTGGCTGAGTAGACATCCAGGAGTGGAATCAACGGTCATCACTCTAGTGCTTAAAGACTTAGATTCAAATGCCCTACTTTCCTATGCATGGATAATAACTGTAGGATCATTCTTTGCCCAACAAGGAATTCTTGCCTAGGCTTTTAATATCTCCAGTCCACCCTCGTTGTTTCTCTGTGTTGATTCTCAGAGTTGCATTGAATCTATGCGTTGATTCTCAGAGTTTTTTTGGTTCTCTGCATCTTGATTGATTAAACTTCGATATTACTCTACATTTTTAATTTCTTACACTTGGTAAACCTTTGAGTTTTGATTGATAAATCCCAGTGTTTGAGAAGTAAAATCTCTGATTTTTTGATAAATCCTAGCATTTTGAAATGGTGAAATGTTTGTGTTTCTTTTAATAATATCTCTGTGTTTTATTTTTAAATGATATGGCTGCAATTTTATATATGTCTGCATTCTTTTTAATGGGATGACTAGCTTTCTTTTAATAATATGTCTGTGTTTTATTTTTAAATGATATGGATGGGATTTTGTACACGTCGGCGTCTTTATACATGTCTGCAAAGTATATGTGTCTGTGAATTGTATATATGCAAATTTATATGTCTACGAATTTAAATGTCTGAGAATTTGTATGTCTGCGAATTTATATCATGTATGTGTTTTTTTTTAATAAAACTCAGCAAATTTAACATGCTCTAAACAAAACGATTCTAGATGGAAAATTTTCCAGGAAGAGATGGAATGCTTATATAGTTTTAAATTCTCTTTTTAATATGTTATTAGCCAAAGGATTACTTGGAGTTTTACCCAACACAGGTAGTGCCCCTGGGCATTTTTCTTGGTGTTTTACACATCGAATTATATTTGTTTCAGTTTCAAAAGACAATGATATCATGACAGTGATATATATTTGAATCCCTTCCTATATTCCTTTTATAGTGTTAATCCTTTTAAAAAACAGGCCATGCCAGGCATAAAGGTGCTTCATCCTAGTCTTTGTTCAGTTAGTGACATGTAGGCTATTTGCAAGCACCAAGAACTCCCTTTGCGCAGTCCTGTTACTTTGTTTTATCCCTCCGACCTCTTTTATCCTTGCCAAGGGTCCGTCTGTGTGGTTTCCTTCACCCAATGTTTCCTGCATAGACCCTTCTCGATGGTTGAGAAAATCATGGGATTCAGTCTTGGACTGTGTTGCATTTAATTTTTGTCTGTTGCATTATTGAAATTGAATTGATGTCATATGCAATCTTTAAAACTGAATAGAATTCAGTTGCATGATTTTTCCCTTTAATTTCCGATTTAGTTTCTATTTTAAAATTTGAGTTTTAATGCCACATGCAAAGTAATAAGGGATTTAGACCTGTCAAATTTCTATTACATATTTTTCTTAATTCAGTTATAAACCTTCTAAAATTATTTGGTTAAATTATGTTTCTAGTCACAAATTTCACTACAAAAAGTAAGGCATTTACCTTAAATTTAGTGGCAAAATTAAATAAGAATGTTTTCATTTTACACTGTTAAAATTGATTTACATTACTTTTGTTTTAGTTATTGTAAATGTGCTTGGGTTATAAATAAACCTTGTTCTTTGATTGAGCCACGATGCTCTAAACCTTTACTCCCACCATCAGTTGCTAGAATGGACTTGGTAGACTCCTTGTGTGCACTCATATATGTTATTCTTGGTTAATTGAGTGGCTAGATGTCTCTTGCGTCTTGAATGGTTGACGTAAATTATGTTAGTAGATTAGAATAGAAGCAACCAAATCCCTCACTGTGATATAGGACTAGCTGAGGTATAAGACTCTAGTGCGCACTAAAATTTTACGTAGTATATGTTTAGGGGCATAACACTACTTACTTGGAAGGAATTCATGATGCGATGGACGAATGTTAGACCCTTTATCCCTTGCGCAACTTCGCAAATTCTTGTATGGGCCACAAGATGGATTAAAAACCCTTGCTTGTAGCATTGATGTACTAACGAATGTTAAGTTAACATCCTTTTAACATCATTAAATTATTAACAAATGATTTTCATAGACTTTTGATGGCTTGCGCAAATTGGAATTTAATATGGTTTATGATGAGTATTTAATTAATATTGAGGTGGGATTGATGATTTTTTAGCTTGTATCACCTCTCAACCATTTGGTGGTGCGCTACTGAAGAGCTTTATCATGGGACACTTGCTTGCGTTGTTCAGTTTATTTTTGGCACCCAAAAAATTAATTGACAAATGATAGATGAGTTAATTAATTTATTGGTGCGCCATGCAAATTGATTGAGTCATTGATTGCTAATTATCTCTCACTTTGAAGTTTCTTGTTACATGTGTCAGTTGACATTGTTGCAGCAGGTTGTTGATGTTGTCCCTTATCTTAGTAGGCATGGTCTTGCTTGTGTCGGGCAAGATGTAGACACTTATTTGTTCCTCGGAACAATCACCAACCTTGAGACCTTAAATGGTCCTAACCTTACAGGGTAGGACGGGCGGGTAGTCGCTTTATTTTGGAATGATTGATTTTCGTATGTTGCATCTAGCTGCATGATGTGCTAATATGCTAGGTCATGATGTTGTTTGTTGCCTGAATTGTGGGTGTTGTGTTCATAGTCAAGTTGCGTTAATTAACTATTGTCGTTGTTACATTCCTTCTTAAAAGAAAAAAAAAATTGCACTTGATATGCGTCGCATGTTGTCGTAACGATGAGGACATTACTTATGGTATCAGAGTGGGTTCAACCCTATGACTGTGGATCACCATGCTTTCCACTGCAGTAAACCATTGAGTATTTACCTAGCGCTAATTTAAATATTTAATGTTTCCATGCGGTGATCTCGATTAGAGGATGCCACAGAGGTTTGCAGCGTGGTGTCATGGAAGGAGATGTGACGCCTCCAGAAGTGCCCGTGCCCTCAGAATCTAACCCCCAAGGGGAAGAAAATGTCCTTGGGATGGATTCGATTTCCGTAAGGGATGATGATGGTATGACAAGGCCCTTCCAGGGAATTCTAGAGGCATTGATTCACCATTTGTACTGAGATGAGGCTAGGGCACCTATACCCCTAAGGTTCGACCACGTGCCCTAGTTGGTACCGTTAGATTTCACCTAGAACTTGAGAAGGTCAAATTTCCTGAGTTCTTTGGTGCCTCAGACAGTGTAGCCATCGAGGCATGGTTGGAGAATACGGTGATGTAATTTTCACTTCATGACTATACCTCCAACATGAAGGTCTGCATGGCGGTATTTCAACTGAAGGGGAGCGCTCTTCTATGGTAGAAGACGCTCTTGCCACAATTGAACATGGTCATTGAAGACGTGTCATGGGAATTGTTCCAGGAATGATTCTGAGAGTGGTATCTATCATAGGAATTCATTGGGAGTCATCTCAATGTGTTCAATGCCTTGCGACAGGGTGGTCGTATAGTGCCCGAGTATGAGGCCCATTTTATGGAGCTTCTTTGGCATGCTCCACACCTGAATACT
>SNQJ01S0184468.1:0-12113 GCA_010110895.2 Picea sitchensis
TCAAAGGCACTGAGTAGAAGGTTCCTATCACTAATGAGAAGGAGACCTCTTTCCAAAAGAGACTTGCTTTTTATAAAACAAGGAAATATGAGAGCATTGTTTTTTATTCTAGTAGTTTGAACTCTTCTAAAAATTATGGCGTTGATTTTATACCTAGCACTAATAATAAGTATCACTTCATATAAATGGTGATGAAGCATGAAGGAGGTCAAGTTGTAACTGAGGAGGTGTTGGAAGTTGTCCCAACCCTTTTTGAAGCCTCGTTATTATAGCAAACTTGTCGCAACATCCGTTAAATGCAACATATTTATAGATTTTGTAACGTCGCAATTCCGACATAAAAAAGTCCTAAGTGACCATTGGTATTTTGACTTGGTGAACATACTAAGGTGACCGTTGGAGGGGAAAACCTAGTTTCCAAAACGTCGCAATTGTGACATGCATCTTCACAAACGTCGCAATTGTGACATACATCTTCACAAAAGTGGCAAGAGCGACGTTCCAGTGGAAAACGTGGCAAGAGAGACGTTCCAGTGGAAAACATGGCAAGAGTGATGTTAACGTGGCAAGACCGACGTTAACGTGGCAAGAGAGACGTCAACGTGGCAAGATCGACGTTATCGGCGAACATGATTTTTTTTTTTTATAAATTTCCTCTATTTTGCGACAATATGGACAATTTTGTCCATAACTCCGCAAATAAAATGTCGGAATTTGACCCAAATGCAGTAGTGATTGATTTAGTTTCCTTTGTCACAATATCTCTTTGTCCTCGTCCTCTTTTAGCTTTTCCCCTTGAGTATTTCTTACATAATTCAGAAATTTTTGGGAAAGGTAGGTGAGAAATATCTCCTGCCCCCGTTAAATTAAGAGCATCCAAATTTTCACCTGAAATTCCCTTCAAAAAGATAGTACAGATGACATCCAAAGGAAGATTAGATTGCTTAGATTTGTGCACATTATAGAGAAATTTTTCTAGATATTCCTCTAAGCTTTCATATTCACTTTGAGACATTTTAAAGATATCTTCTTTAGAGTCTTTGGACTTACAATAGGGCTGATATTTAGCAAGAAATTTATTTTTCATGTCATCCCAGTATACTATGGTTGCTTCTCCCAACCCCATGAACCATTTTAATGCATATCCTTTCAAATTTGCAGGAAATAAATGAAGTTTTTGAGCATCATTGGTATATCCATATGTTCGACAAACAATGTCAAATTCAAACATGAAAGCATCAGGGTCTTCAGTAGACAAGCCAAAGAAATTTGGATGAATAGAGGGAGGAATATTCTTCATTTTTATGTCATCTCCTAAAAGAGTTGGTGTATCAACTATAGGAAATGCAAATGTAGTATGTTCTTCTTCCTCCTCTTCATCATTTCCTCCTCCTCGTGTCTCTTCTCGGTGTGATTCTNACATCTCATATTCAGGGACTCATACATTTTGATGATTTTGACTGTGCATCCATTGCCACTCTGTTTTTATGTATTATTTGAATATAATGAGCGTTTTTGCAATGCATTGATGTTCACATAGATTCATCTTTGATTACAGTGAATATTTTGTTGTCAATTACCCATCTTTTGTAAATTATGTTTCAAATATATGTTTCATGTTTAAAATGATATTTTGAACTTGAAAATCTTCTGCATATAAGTAAACAAATTGTTTACTTGTGTTTTGTATTTCTCTCACCATTCCTCCTATATTTAATTGTTAATTCATCTAATCATTAAAGTGAATGCCCTTGACTATATGAGGTACTGCCCATCTTTTGAGATCTAGTTGATGAGATTTACCAGATCCTTAACCCATCCGACCTTATTGATCTACCTATAAACCAAATATAAAACCATCCCAATAACTAAGGTGCCCTAGCTTTGTGCCATAGTAGTTTGGTGCAGACTTTAGGGATAACATATTTTGGAGTCGTTGCCGGCGACGGAGGAACGAAGTCATTTTTCCCTGGGAGAACGATAACGATCAACCAGTTCTTGATGGTGAAAAAGGATTGGTGACAGAACTAACTACGATCATTCACCTGACGACTCTATGACTAAAGAATCTAGTGGCGACTCCACAGTTTCAAGATGTCAGATACTTGAATGGTTGTTATTTTGGCTCGAAGGTTTGCACCTTTTGATTTCTCAGCTATTCTTGGTTTTTCTAATGTTGTTCCTACTGTGGATGAGTGGGGAGATTATCTTCCCAGATTCGGAGATGATGATGATGATCATCCTGCACAACACCTTGTCAAGTTTCATGAATGCATGGATCAATTGAATATTGATCATGAAGATGTCCTCGTGAATATGTTCATGCATTCTTTGGAAGGTGATGCAAGACAATGGTACTGATATTTACCTACTTAAAGTATTTCCTCATTGAGAGAATTTCATCTTTGTTTTCATAAACACTACAGAACAATTTTTAGAGCTGAACTTCTTTTGGAAAATTGTTGCAATCAAGAATTCAAGTCAGAAGTAGAGTATGAAGAAGTTGATTATGGTATTAGTGAAAAATAAAAGGAATTTTTTGATGAAAATCAATTTTTATACCATTTGCTACCTTCTCTTATTCCTATTGATCACTATCATAATTTCATTAAACAAAAAATCATTTTAGATGAAAAGCTCCAGTCATTAGGTACAGGTCTGCATCATAATAGCCAAGCAAAGTCACTTGCAGTTGAAACCTTTTCTACTCCTCTTTTTCAAAAGGATATGCCACATGATATTGTTCCTATAATTTGTTTGCTGATTTTTTTGATCTTTCTATTATTCTTATGGAAGAACATAATTTTTCCCTCTTATCAATAGAAACCTTTCAAAACGCTCTAGTTTATGATGCATATGATGATGATATTGAATTTTTGGATTGGGAAACCTCTTTTGTGAAGCATTTTGATCAACAGTTTCATAAGACCAACAAACCTATTGTTTATAAAGACTCAGATAATGTATATGACAATTGTGATTCTGAGGCAGAGCCTGATTTCAAAGAGAAGTTTTCTACATCATCATGCATTGAAAATATTAGCACTGAACCAATATATGACTACTATGAACCAAAATTTAAGGAAGGCGATAATTGTTTTTGTCAAGAGAAGATTCAAGTTCAATTTTTCAAAGGTGGTGAAAGAAACTTGCAACAATCTTTAGTTTTTCAGAAAAATGAGATCGACATCATCACTGAAGCATAAATTACGCAGCTGCAGCCTTGTCTTTTAAATCAGTTGGAAATTGTTTATGAGTTTCAAGATCCAATAGCTAACTACATGGAGTTAATTTCTTCAGGGGTCTCAAATACTGCAGGTTTCATCTCAACATCAGTTTGCAGTAGTAAGTATAAGTTTCCTATCCAATATCTGTTGCAAAAATTTCATTTGTTTCACATTCTTTCATTCATATGCAAACCAAAAGATCATTTTCTTATACTAATGCTTACTTGGCTACATTGGAAATATCATATTACTTGATAAACCAATTAATCTTATAGAGTAGGCATTGTATATAAATAAGATTGTTCTGAGCATCGATGTGTAGTATTGTAGATTGAATAAGACTCCATGGCCCAATGGAGACACTGGTACACAATCACTTCAGTTTACAATTTGGCTTTCAGATTGTGCGTGATTTCATCATTTGGTAAGATTTTTTAGTGTTCTAGTGTGGTTCACTTCAGCAGTTATGAACAAAAATGGTGCATTTCAATCATATTTAGAAACATACAGTGAAAAGGAATAAAATTTAAAGGCAAAGTGGTCTACGGTTCTTGATTCCTCACAAGGAGGGCATCATCCCCAGGTGGAGCCAACGTTAGCACTTAAGCTGCTACATCAAAATTTTTATTCATTGCAGAAAGGTTATAGTTTTGGTAGAGAGAAAAATAGAACTATTGATCAAATGTGCTACAAAAACTTATTTATTCCAACAACACATTAATCATTCAAGCGTGCTTCTAAAGTAAATTTTGTTTGGTTTATTAGCTCTCAGGTTGTATGCAGACCTTTTATGTTTTTATAAAAAAATATTGACCTTTAAGGCCAATCTCCAATTTAATTCTACATGTCATCAAGTGCCCGAGATCAAGATCCAAACATACACCATATGCACCGAAGTAGGACCAAATTCCAAGTCTCGAGAAAGCACCCATGTATTGAGCACCAATGAAGAATTTATGGTAGGACTATATTGCACTACACATTTATTGGATATCCAAATTCTACTACATATAAACACGTAGAAATTTTTTATCCTTAAGTATGTGGGATATGTCTATAGGTGTTAGCATGAAATTTTCTTAGCTATTAATACAACGCAAAATATGTCCATCATATGCCCAAGATTGCACCTTAAATCTCATATGCGCCTACAAGAATTTGAAATTGCTGGCCAAAATGCTTTCATTGTTGTTGGCACCTCTTAATGGCTCAGTGCACGAAGAATCTAAATTGGCATTGTCGACATCCATGAGTACCTTGGTAAATTAGTTGGACTCATGTATTCTAGATCATATACGTTTTGCAGGTGAAAACACCTTGTCTTCCCACAAAAGGATTCTTGATGAGATTTCTCAATATTTACTCAGTGATTCTCTCTTATCATCAGCATTTGATGAGCAATCAATTATTTTCCATGCACTCTTTCCTTCATGATTTCTTCAAAAACGAGTCTTGGAAAAGTTGAAGAGTTGGTCACATGTTATGATTTGGTAAAATTACCCCGAATTTTTGTAATGTGCACAAACGCTATCGAAAATTCTATGTAATTAAAAAGTGCAGTCCAATCACTTTTGAAAGGTGACAAGTATCTTTAGAGCTCGATTTTCAGCCTCAATACCTGTCAACACTAGCTACCTGTTTGGAATCTGTTATCGCTCCAAGAAACTCTTTGAGGTTGTAAGTCAAAGATGCTTGGTAACTTAAAGTAAACTGTTTTTGTGTTTTTGTATGTGTGGATCAATGGGATAACTCAACTACAATATGGTATCCAGATAGTCAAAATGAATAATCAAATAAACCAATGCCCTCAAGGATCAATAATCAGATAATAGCTTTAAGTGGGTGAAGAAGACAGTGCTTATAAACCAGATACAAAATGATGGGTTTAATAAACAATGTAAGAAACTATTAATCAAGTTATGAACTGACTAATGAGATGACCGTCATTTTGTAGTTAAAACAACTTGAATAAGAGTACAGAAGAAGGGTGGAAATCTGACATTAATAGAGAGAGAAACTTGTGATTTGTATTATCATATGAAAAGTCTGTTACAAAGGTATAGTTCCTGTATCTAAAATCGAACCTTTGGTTCATCAACAGTTTGTGGCTTTATAGCCTTTACATCAAGATTTCAGATCCTATTTTAATGGACCTGAAATACCTAAAATAGACATAATATTTAACCAAATAGATCTAATCTAATCGTTACAAGTCGAAATTGACAGCTGAAGCATTATTTGGCAATTTGCTGATGAAAATCATAGATTCGGAAATCTATCTTTGATGACTGGGCGCTTTCTGTCAAGAGAAATCATGCCATTTGGTGTTATTTCCTTACCATATGTCTTTAAAACTTGATGAGAAAGATATTCTAGCTTCTCCTAATTGTTATCTATCATTAAACACCTTTCCCACGTGTTCAGGAAATCAAAAATCACGATCTGGGCATAAAGAAGATGTTTCTGGACTCTTCTGCGCTTTCACCAGCTCTTTTGTCCTAAATCCGCCCCTTTAGCCGGTGAAAAGGAAAGCTTTCACTAGCTCACTACACTGTGAGAAAAACCAATGAGCTGGTGAAAGCGCAGATTTTTTTAATGAAAAGTGCCTTGGGAAAAATCAAATTTTTGAGCCGTGAAGAGTCCGTTTTACATGCTTGAATAGTCGATTGACAACTAGACATCCTAAGATTTCCAATGGTTCTTTCAGATCTACATTTAGATCTCGGGAAGGAATTCAAAAGTACCCCGCAAGATGAGGCATCATTTTTTAAACAAATTTCAGAATGAATTATTTGATCGCTAACATCTGGCTCCAACTGGGATGGAGACCTCTCTACGAGGTTTCCAAGAACCTGACAGACCTTGTGCCTTTAGTATTGGGCATGGAGTCATTTAGCCTTTACAATTTATCATTTGGCTATTCTCCAAATCTTGTTGTTATCTTTCACAATCTTCTTTTTCTGTTTCTTTTCCTTGACTCTCTTCAATGCCAGTTTCTTTTAAAGTTTCATTAGTTTTAGTGAAATTCTTTGACAGAATTTTATATCTTTCCTTTATGACTCTCACTAGAACCTCCTGTTGCTTGATTTTCCTTTTCAATTTCTTAATAAGCTTGTGGTCATCTGGCTTTCTCTTGCTGGATGTTTCTCCTTCTTCAAAGGTGGTAAAATCTTCAAAGTTTTGTGCAGGTTTCATGGAGGATTCAGGGTTACCACTGGCTGGTATTCTCTTCTTCTCTGGTTTTGGGTCTGAATCTGAGTATGGCAGATTTATAATATTTTATTTCTTTAATGTAGATTGTTTTGCATCTCTGTTAAAATTTAACTTCTTCTTAGCCCCTTTAGTCCTTGAGCTAGTTTCTGTTTTCAAATATGATCTAAAATCCAGGTTCTTGGTTATTGTCATTTTAAACCAACTCTGACCTATTCTGGGTAATCCAGTAGCTGAAGCAATGGCAGCTTAATTAACTTTCAGTACCAAAGAGCCTACTGTAGCTTTCTTTCCATCATATGATTTTGCAAAAATCTCTGCTATCGCCTGGTGATAACCCTCCTGCAATCATTCAACATAGGTTATGCACCCTACGTTTGAGAAAAACTAATAAAATTCTGGGTGTGACTGCAAATAAGTTATGTTGTCTAATGCTTTCCGCAGGGGTGGTCCTCCTCGCTTCCTTGCCATATACAAATAATTACCAGTTTATCTGCACACGGTTGACACAGTAATCTTTGCCAAATGAGCAAAACGCTGGTGCTGATGAAAACAATCCTGTGTAATCAAATAATAATAAGAAAACCCAAATATAGAATTTGAAAGCCGTGAAATTTGAAAAAGGAATGATGGCCACGATTTGATGTAGACATAGATCTGGTACTTGAATGTCTGGATGTAATAATGATCAGATCATTCACCACTCTTAAAACTGTCCTCCGTCTGCCACACAGAATATATGACCAAATCCATCATCATATTCCACTAAGACATGGTGAAAGTGTGTAACCGTTCCTGTGCCTCTATTTATATTTCCATCATGATTACATGACATGTGTACAACGTGTCTCTTCGGGTTTTTAAGGCGCTGGAGAAAAAACCCAAATCTGCACTTTCACCGGCTCACTTGTTTTTGGAAATACCATTTAGCCGTTGAAACCTTGAACTTTCATCGGCTAACTTCAGCTTCAAAACAAAGATTAGCCGTTGAAAAGATTTTCTTCGATTTTTTTTTTTTTTTTTTTTTTTTTGAAAATATATAATCATCTACTAAACTGAAAATTGTCTATAGTTTGCTGTAGTTTGCCTACTTATTTCAGAAATCAACAACTGAACATGATCTAGCTGCTCCTATGAGGAGCTTATTCTCACACCTACTCCTACTTCTAATCAGTAGGGGAAAACTGATCGAGTAAAATTAAATCTCCAATGCAACCAAGAAAGAAATTGATTTACTGGTAACCTCCTTGATCTGAATCTGAAAAAGAAAGGAAACCATAGCATACAAAAAAATAGTTTGAAAATATGGCAGAACCAACCATCATCTGACAAAAATATCTTGACTTTTATGCTGCTCATAAACTCCAAATAGTCAGCAATAGGGTCAATAAGGCCACAAAGAAATACCTCCCTTTGCCGTTGTTCCAACTGAAAGAAAAGTTGCTGCTTTTTTTCTTCACTGATCAGAAAGATGAAAGTGGTTTGCTCAACCTCTGTCGAAGAACTATGCATGATGAGGTGTTGATTTGAAAACTGAGAGCTACCCTTAGTATCTGTTGCAGATTCAAATCTATTACATGCTGATCTGGAAATCTGTTCATCGTTTTTTTTCTCATATCTGCTACAATTTCCCTTGATCTGTGAATCTGAAAACTGAAGGCCATCTTTACTGAATTCAATGATCTTTTGATCAACAGAAAACTGATCTTCATGATTCATATCTAAAGAAACTAACTCTTCAGATTTGTGAAGATCAGAAATAATGGTAATAGGAGAGACCTCAACTCTTTCATTATTTCTATCTAATTCATTTTTATGTGAAAACGTATCATCTTGAATATCATTAGAGAGATGATGTAGATGATGAGGGAGATATTCTTCTCTATTTACATCTTTAACTCTATTATGCAATTCATATTCTTCACAACAATTATCAAATAAAAACTCATCTGAAAAGAACCTTTTGCAGCGCTCATTGAATACTCTGATAAAATCCTTTAATGATGAAATACTGTAAGGAGGTAAAGAGAAATACCATTGACGCGCATCACCATACAACGAATGCATGAACATCTTCATGCTGTAGATCTAATAGATCCATGCACTCATGAAATTTGAGGAGGTGTTCTACAGGATTATCTTCTTTCCCCTCTCTAAAGATAGGAAAAAAATCTCCCCATTCTGACATATTAGGAACTTGATGTGGGAAGTCAGGAACTAAAGAGAAGTCAAGAGGTGCAAACCTCCGAGCCAAAAGAGCAACAAATTCTTTTGACATCTGAATATTGTGGAGTCACCACTGAATCCATCCTTCATGGATTCACCAGATAGATGCTTACAACCGAAAATGTGTCTAGACTTTGTCTATCATCAAAGCTGGATCTTGTCGTGTCCCAAGGAAGCTGAAATTCAATCTCCTCTCCCTGGAAACAACGCCAATTTGTTATCGCTCCAAGAAACTCTTTGAGGTTGTAAGTCAAAGATGCTTGGTAACTTAAAGTAAACTATTTTTGTGTTTTTGTATGTGTGGATCAATGGAATAACTCAACTACAATATGGTATCCAGACATTCAAAATGAACAATCAAATAAACCAATTCCCTCAAGGATCAATAATAAGATAATAGCTTTAAGTGGGTGAAGAAGACAATGCTTATAAACTAGATACAAAATGATGGGTTTAATAAACAATGTAAGAAACTATTAATCAAGTTATGAACTGACTAATGAGATGACAACCATTTTGCAGTTAAAACAACTTGAATAAGAGTATAGAAGAAGGGTGGAAATCTGACATTAATAGAGAGAGAAACTTGTGATCTGTAATATCATATGAAAAGTCTATTACAAAGGCATAGTTCCTGTATCCAAAATTAAACCTTTGGTTCATCAACAGTTTGTGGCTTTATAGCCTTTACATCAAGATTTCAGATCCTATTTTAATGGATCTAAAATACCTAAAATAGACATAATATTTAACCAAATAGATCTAATCTAATCATTACAAGCTGAAATTGATAGCTGAAGCATTATTTGACAATTTGCTGATGAAAATCACAGATTCATAAATCTATCTTTGATGATTGGGCGCTTTCTGTCAAGAGAAATCATGCCATTTGGTGTTATTTCCTTACCATATGTCATTAAAACTTGATGAGAAAGATATTCTATCTTCTCCTAATTGTTATCTATCATTAAACACCTTTCCCACGTGTTCATGAAATAAAAAATCACGATCTTGGCAGAAAGAAGACATTTTTGGACTCTTCTGCGCTTTCACCAACTCTTTTGTCCTAAATCCGCCCCTTTAGCTGGTGAAAAGGAAAGCTTTCACCAACTCACTACACTGTGAGAAAAACCAATGAGTTGGTGAAAGCGTAGATTTTTTTAATGAAAACTGCCTTGGGAAAAATCAAATTTCTGAGCCGTGGAGAGTCCATTTTACATGCTTGAATAGTCGATTGACAACTAGACATCCTAAGCTTTCCAATGGCTCTTTCAGATATGCATTTATAGCTCGAGAAGGCAATCAAAAGCACCTCGCAAGATGAGGCATCATTTTTCAAACAAATTTCAGAATGAATTATTTGATCGCTAACAGAATTAAAGAAAGAATCAAGATAAGGCTTGGTCAAAGAAGTTGCCTTGAAAATAGGATCTACAAAAATTTTGCTATTTTTCAGATACATATAATCTTCTGATGTTCCTATCTTTGGAAAAGAGGATCTTCAATCCCTTTTCTCTAATTTTTACTATGTTCATCCATTAATCCTTCTACCTTCCAATCATATCTCTTGTCCATTCACATTTAGTTGACATCTCGGGATAGAGCAGGCATAATAACCCCGTGCCAGACATTTTTAGTCTCCATAGTAGGCATAATTGATTTCTCGATCGAGATAATGCGGGCATAATAAGCACATGATGGACATTTTTAGTCCCATAGCTGTCATAATTAAGGCCCAATTAGGTGCCAAACGCACCCATGAGACAAAACTTTGTCGACATGGCAGTGCCATAGTGGCAGGTGACGAGGCAGTGGTGGGTCACGATGGTGATGTCAACGCTGTAGAATCAGTGGTCTTGAAAATCGTTGAATACAAGTCGGACATCTGACGATTATTGAACTATGTCATAGATCCGACGATTGTCGAGGGACCAATAAAAAAATATAAAGAAAGTTTAAGAATTAGTGAGTAACATTTGACGGTAAAGTGGATTTGTTTGTAATGTCAGAACACCCTGTCGGACTTCAACACGATATGTAGTAGTGGGTGAGTCCAGTCCTTAGTGAAAATATAATAGAGTATCAATAAGATTTGAGAAGCAAAAGTTAAACCAATTTGCGATCATAATAAAGTTGAAAAGAGAGCTATTTATAGACCATTAAGAAAACCCAAAAGAGTGTACAAGGCACGATAAGTTATCGATGAGGAAAATCCAAGAAGGTTAGCTAGTTATCTGTGAGTCAACTTAAGATATTTGCTTGTGCTAGGGATATCTATAGGTTTTTCATTATTTTGAGGCTCTCTTCTCTATGTGGAATACAAGGGTAAATTTTCAAAATCACAAAGTAGGCACTAGGATTTCAACAAAAAGGGAAAGATCATATTTGACCCCATGAAGCCCTGTGTGTTCCCACAACAATCGTGTAAACATTGGGAACCTTGAAAATGACATCTCTAAATAACCGAGGTGGTCCAAATCAAACATGAATGATAAACCATATGTTAAGTAAGGTAGAGAATGTCCAAGTAAAAGACCCACAAGGAATAAGTATGACCAACATATGACTTGGGAAAACAACAAAGAGAACTTTGCGTAAGCACTAGATATCAAATGAGGAAATCAATTCCATGGGTCTAAACTTGGGAAAAGGGCTAACCAAATACGGACTTACCAATGTTAAAAGTCCATCTAGACATGGTGGAAGGCTTCCTGGTTATCATTGGGCTTTGAGTGCATGAATGCAAAATCAATGCACTGCAAGAGTGAGTAATTGTTCTTATTCTCAAAATTCAAAAATATTTAAATGTCTATGTTAAATTAAAGTCATAGCATGCTGGTTTTAAATAACTACATAAAGTACTAGATTTGATTATTAAGTATATAATCCAATACCCTCTGGTTATTAACTATATAATGTAATACAATTGTTAGTGGTCATATTATACAATTGGTTGTTGCAAAGTATAACCAACTTATTTTGAGCAAGAAAGTTATTGAAATTATTTGCAACTCACCTTTAAATAGTGCAATTGGCTAGCAACAAAGTAAGGTTCACCATTTTCCCTTTCATAATATTCCTTGTACTTTGCATACTTCTTCTTAATGCTGCTACAACATGAGATTAAATTATTTGGAAAACTTGCATACAATCTCATTGATGCAAAGCACCCAATCATTTGATCATATATTGACTCATTAGCTACACTAGAGTCAATGATGGTTAACTTTTTTTATCTTGAGCCTACCATCCATGCAAAATTTTCTTTTCCTCCAATATATGCATATTTCTACATTTTAATAACACTCTATGAATGTTAAAGAACTAGCCTTCAAACTCTTACCATGAATTATAAAGAGACCTACATGTTCATTATACCTCTTATTGACCTACACCACTATTTAGTTATTATGCAATTTGAAGTAGTAGCATCTCAACCACTATTCATGA